>UZAN01042007.1:15874-27629 GCA_900618425.1 Echinostoma caproni
ACTGGTGCCCCACACAAAACAGTCAGATTTTTATTAGCATAACGATAATTCGTTTTCATCACTTTGTGGGCTTTTATATAACATATAATTGCATAGTTGGTATTAAAGGAAAAGGCATTGACTGCCTTCAGATTGCTTGGGGCTAAGTATAAATGGAGCTTCATTGGCAGGGAGGGAGGGGTAATAATGGCGTAAACCCCTTAACCACCGCCGATGCATAATTGTGACTTCTGTTTTCATATTGATAAATTCCTGTCTGTTGTGCATTGTATTAATAAAAGCATATGAACAATTTGATGCAAACGAGCTGCAAAATTCTAGATTAATGCGATTTCATCGAGGATCTATGCTTAACTCTGTAATTTTGAGTGCGTCACCGTGATTTCAGGTTCAGCGGGAGCTGTGTGCATGTCTCACTAGATCGTTTGGTTTGTGGTTGTCCGTACATTTTCTTTCGTTGATTGGTTTGTGGTAAAACAGTTAGCTCAACAGACCAAAATTCTTTGGAATGTGATACCCTATGACGACTCTATTTACATCATATGCTTGGATCACGCATGCTACCCGGAATCAATCACATGTCTATTACAAAACGGTGACAGAGCAGGAAGGAGTCCTGCGTGTTACAAACCCACCTCGTGGATCCGTGTTTTTTTTCTGCATTCAACCGTAAACAAGGTGATCATTTTTGGATCCCATCGAAACCCACTCCAGTGTCAAAACTTTCCCGGCTGTAGTCAGGCAACATATTTCAAATTGGTCTGTGTTCGTTGGTCCATCAACAGCCTACCTATACCATATTTCATGTTAGAACAAACAGCTGGTGGAATGGAAACGAATGGAGAAAAACAAAAGGATTTTGAGGAAAATTGTGGCGTTCCAGGTCTACGAAATGACGCCTACCCTGGAGCGGCGCGTTACAGTTTCTGGACACCTGCGATCAATCGAATTTGAAAGGTGATGTCAATGGTGCGCGTAAGCGTCACGGCTTCTGACTACACGCCATTGATGGATCGTGCCAGCCAATCCGAGACAGTGCAGGCAGAAGCAGAATTATGCAAGCAATACTGCAATACCATTGGTGGAAGCCTAAATAACCAATGATCTTCTTTTGCACATCATTTAATCGCCTTCATTTCTTTCAATAAATGAACTACGAACTATCATTCTTGTAGCCTTTTCCTCGCGTCTCGGTCACGTGGGATATTACGAGCTCCTGCCATTGCGGTCCAGTGCTTCCGTAATGCAGTCCGTGATAGCTGATCCTAGATTCGTGTCCTGTGATTTCTATTGCGTTGTTTGTCTTCTGAGTTCTGTGCGTATTAGTACTACGATCGTGCCTGTCAGCTTACATCCGACCTTGTGAATTCCATATTACACTGTAAGTTGGATCGGTGATTCAACTGTGAAAACAGCGGTAATAAAGGTGTGAACGCGTAGCTCAGCTGGTAAAGTGTGTGCTGTACAAAAGTGTAGGCGGTGTCCACCAGTGGACTCAAATCGTAATTCAAACGTACAAGTGATAATTGGTATGCCTGGTAATTTTATTTGCCTATGGAAGGTGGTTGCATAATTTATTGATAGTTTTAAATAAGTGGGTGAATTCCTGAGAGTTTGTGGACACAGGTTAAATCACCGGAATATACGTAGTCGGAATGGTCTTACAAATTACTTCTGGGTGCACAAGGGGGAGGGAATGAAGAAGCATGGTAACTGACTCATTTGTGGACAATATTCAGGATTTGACCGCATGAACAGGACGAAAAGCCTCAGACGTATTGCTTTTCTGATTAGATTCAGTCAAATGGTTGATAGTTGCCGTGTCTCTGATTCTCGTCAATCCCAGATTTATCGAGTGGGGAGAAATCACTTGGATCCATTCAGATAGGTATCTCATCCTTCCCTTCCCTTAGATTGTTCCACGGGGTCAGGTCAGTTGATAGAGACAAAACGAGGTCACATCTGGGGGTAATCTGTCTTGTTTACAAAAGGAGGAAAGGCTCGAAAGTGAATAGAGTACGAAGTTCAGCCGCGAAATATGTGCATCTGACGGATGATTGAATTCGTGTACTCCCTAAATTTGCAACCATATCTCTTTTAAATTTAATAAAGAGATAGACAGGCTTCTTGTACACGACTTCGCATAATGCCTCGAGTAATAAGAATAAGCAACATCGGGTATCCAACCTCTGGAAAAAACGTTTGGCATTCTTTTGAGTTTCATTTCTTCAGAGATAGTAGAAAAGTCATACCTCTATTGGTCAAGTCGTGAACACCTTTCTTCTGTTGCTTTCAGACGAAAATTGGATAACTTTCGTACCGTTCCGTTTATGTTTTTAATGACGAATGCCTCTTCGAATCGAACAATCTGCACGCCGGGACAGGAGCAAGTCTACGAATGCAAGGTCATGTGAGCATTCCTTCTTCAGCACGAAATATATGTTCGGATGAGCTAAATTCGTAATTCATCAGCAGATTACTAACACCACTGTCGTCACCATATATAGATATGGTGTCATTCTAATATCATTTGCAAAAGTGGATTTTTTCTGTCGATTCTGTCTAATTGTTATTTCTCAATTTTCTATTTGCCTTCTGACGAACCTGGTTTTCTTTTGGAGTTAAACATTGGTAAATTGTACGGTAACATCCAGTGAGCACATGTGCGTATCTGCTTTATTGACGGATGCAACGAAACTGATAAAACAGAAGGAATCTTACAGACTGAATTTGGCAATATCTCTTCTTACTGGTTTGAGCTGGTTGGTTAACCTCTTGGTCAGACCGTTGTACGAATAATTACTCATGCTTAAAATGGGACGTAGAAGTACCCCCTAGAAGTACCCTATTCTTGTGAATCTTAGGTAAAAAGTATGGTCATGATACTATGGTCCCATTAGGTCCAGTTCCTTCATGGGCATACCACCCGTTTGTTCCAACTTGTTCAAATGGTCTGAGCACTTTTGATTCTGCCTTATGTATACCAGTTGTCTATATTTCTCTCCTTTGTTCAATGTGAACTTGGGTTTGGCTCCGAGTGGTTCTCTCCTATTAGTCTGCTCAGGTCAGTATGACCGTGTCTGCACCTCTCTCGGGTCTTGTGACTACAATGTCTTTGTTTCTTCTCAGTTGTTTCAGAATCTCAATATTGCTCCACTTTAAAACCAGCTAGGTCCTTTGTGCAGATGTTACACATGTTTCAAGTTTCTGAGTCTCAAGCTGATAATTATCCATGTAAATTCCTCTTATTGTTGAGTTATACGATTAGAGATACTAAATTTCGGTCATAATGAAGAAATTTCTATTATTTGAAAGAACTGAAACATTTATTCCCCAGAATTTCTATTTTCTCCTCCTCCATAAAGTATAAATTACGAATGCTCCGTCCCGGATTGTCTATAAATTCCTTATAAACTTCTGCATGACTTTTCTCTCTTGGTTGAATCATGAACCTTGAAGCGTTTCACCAAAGACAAAAATTGTTCCATTTCATCAACTGTCAAATTACCTTTTAAATCCTGCACAATGAACAACTGCTGTCACGTTCGTTAAGGTTTTATCCCCTTGAGTTAACATCTGTTAAGTGAACTCGATTGACGGAGATTCATTATTGTTCGTCCACCCATATTTAAGGTTCACTTTGTCAAGAGCCAACGGGACAAATTACCGTGGGGGCGAACAGTCCTACCCCATAGCACCAAAAATATTTATTCTCACTCGGTAACTCACCAAAAAATGCAATGAACATCAGTCTGATTAGCAGTATCCGCGTAGGTAGCATGTTCGCGGTCCACCTGCGAGGTGCCTGGTTCGAATCTCATTTGGTTAGATGACTGATGAGAATCCGACACGTCGAAACATTTACGTAAACCTGCTTAGCTTTTCAGAACACCTTTGCTCTGTGGATGAAGAAATTTTTCAAGTAAACACTTGAACAATACTTTTATGCTCTTTTGAAGGAATCAGTTTATTCGGTCTAAACGGACGTTGTGATAGATCCGGTCCAACAGATGACGCATAGCGTCCTTCGTCATTGAGTTCGCGTTGCTTCTTACTTCCCTGAACCCTTGGGATACTGGAGTTTGAAGATCTCTTGCACATTACCAGACAGACATCTTCACGAAGAACTTTTTCTCTGTCGACAGTTCCAGCCCACACCTACACTGCTCCCACTATTGGTTGTCTCGCGTAGTCTCTCACATTACAACTCGAGCATCTTACAGACGTCTGACGACTGAAGCACATTGCAAAACGACTAATAGAACGCCAACAGCGGATTTATGTAAAGTTTAAACAGGTTCGTTTCGAGATGAAAAAGTATAGTTGATTGGAAAACATTTGTAGCCAACTCTTACCGAGCCAGAATTTCATTGCGGTCTCGGCAGTCACAAAATACTCACTTTGTTTGAGGAAAAAATGATGAAACGCGATAAAACTGGACTTTATTCTCCTTTTTCCGACTTATCTGCCTCTGTGATCTTCAGAGTATGATTCGGAACGCAATAATGATCAAACCCCCGCCATTAGGTGCCAACCCGTCTGTTACGGGAACGATAACAGATATAACGTACGACGAAATTTGAATTGCGCTTAAGGACTCTGTGAACAATACACAGTTAACTGCAGGAAAAAAACGCGTAAGGTAGGACAAATAAGCTAAGTCTACCGACGGCAGCTAGCAGTAAACAGCGATCCTGTGAATCTAGACTAAACGCACGGTCTGGGCTGAAAAAACCGCTTTGGGCAGCAGTAATAATATTGAACGTGGTTCTATAAATAATTACAGTATCAAATATATAAAATAGGTACTCACGACTAGATTGACACAACGTCGATTTAACTAGCGCGTCAAGGTCAGAAAATAAAATCAACAACTATAAAAGGCGGTGATGCAGTTAAACAGAAATAGAAAACGAGGGAAAGCATATAAATTTTAGGTCTCGTATAGAGCGTAACGAGTTGGGATATGGTGTTGCGCAAAAATGGATAAATGTTGAAGTTTGGGTAATAAAGGATTCACAAGTCTTTTACACTGTCTTTGGAAAAATCTTTGCCCAAATTTTAGCTATTTGACTAATTTTGACAGATAGAAAGATATCCTGGAATGATTCCAGTAGGACCAGAATGAAGCACTCTCTCCATCAGTGGAAAGGTAGTTGATGCGTACGTGTTCGTGTGTGTTTGCACACAGCCCTGTTTGAAGACGCTCATTGTTTTCTATTCTAGCCTGCCTATGTGAAGTTTCATCGCATGCCATCAACTGCTCATAGCTTTTCTTTTGTTAAAAAAGCAATCAATGATTTATACTTGTTCCTCATTCATTTTATTCACAGGGCCTTTATGTAAATGTGAATTTAGCTTGTTATTGATCGATGGACCAAAATGTCAAGTAATGATCACCCGGAATTCACAATAGGTACACAAATTTTCACTTGTACCGATAAAGTCCTTCAAAGCAATGACTTGTCATCAAATTATTAGCAACAAAACACATTGCTAAAAAACGTCGGGCACAAAACATGACTGAGGAGGAACTTTGATAAAGAACACTTATTTTTCTATTTAGCGACCTGAAACACAATGCGATTTGAGATTGCGTCTTTATGTAACAATAAGAAAATTTCCATAGAGAATCAGGGGAGACTGACTTACCTAAATGACCATTTATGAGAGGACTACCATCTTCAGTGCAGTAATCCAGTATCTCGTGAATACGAGTCAACAAATGAATAATGATGTATTAGGTGTTGCTTTTTTTGTCACCTACTTCCTATTTCTTCAAGCATTACTCGTGGACACCATTTCATAACGGTTGAGGTAGTTACCTTCAGTTTATTTTCAGAAAAACAATGTTCAAAGTGGTCTTGCTGCCTGGATCCCAATTCGTTCTGTGATCATTCATAATTTGTCTCTAAAATAACACTATTCCTCACCCCTCACCAAAAATCAGCACGGATATAGATGTATTCCTCAGCTGTACATATTCTATTTGCTGAATCACCTTCATCATCATCATCACTGCGAATCTTTTGCTTCATTCGGTTGGGGTCGGACGCACAAATTGTTTTACGTCCCCCCCCCCCATTTGTACACATGTTTATGAAGCTTTTTGTGAAATCATCAGACAGACTTATCTCCTCACTGGCAAATGTGACCCAGTACAATTCATTGCTGAGACAGAAAAATTTGAGGAAGTCATCAATGAACTACATAGATTATCGTGTGCAAGTAAATGATTCTCAGATATCCGATGCATACAGTACAAGAACCCACTGTGACAGATACTCACACGTGCGTGCGCACACAATCACCGAGCTGCAACATGCATAAACCGTGCGTTCATCTCGTCACTACCCGACAGGGTTTTAAATATTTGGAAAGAAAACAGGACACGCAATGGCGATCTGCGACGCACGAGTGCTCCGAGGCGGCAAATATACAGCTCTATTTATAGGATGTGAACTAGTAAACATCATACAAACCACAGCATAGGACGAAATAGCTTCGATTTCAAATGGCGTCCTATACAGGTTGGGCACGTTGGAGGCCATTAGAACCACTGCACTACCAGGAACTCCTTTTGGATAGATATCACATTTTGGCATCTCTATGTAAAGTAAATACTTCACCAAGATCAACTGAAACGATCGTTTTACGAAATTTTCGGAATAGGCGTGCATACAGCGAAACATCAGTGTCACGCTTACAAAGAAATGTTTCCAACAGAAAAGACCACCTTAATAAAACTCAAATGAATCCTCACTTCTACAATTTGTGGTTTACTTTACGGATGCCAGATAGACCACCACCATATAAAATTGCTCCAATAAAGTGCCCCGAACATACACTTTGCACCCGTCCGATAATGGTCTCATCATCTACTTTATATGTGTAAATCAAGAGAATAAAACCTAGGTTTGATGTGTAAGAATGGCGTTGGTATCAATGATTAACAGGCCTCCCGACATTATGTTTACTTCATATAACCTCGTCATTATAGATAGAATAGATGGCATAAGAACAGTCGAATGGAATGCCAGCTCTCCATCGGTGAATAACAGTCACAGGCATCAACTGAACTATTGCCATGTATGGAAAACTGCTAGTCAAAACTTACGAGAAAGTAAGCTTCTTTAACGGAAACGTCAGTATATTATTCTCTTTGCCGACTGTAATGAGTTGCTGATTAGTATACGTTTTGATATAGTTGATTCGAATGAATTTATTTTCTTTGATTTCTCAAGCGAATTTATACTGTGCGGTCATAGTTCAAATCTAATGGCCATATGCCATTTAATGGAAGGGTTAAGGGTTTCCAGTCCTAGTCAGAGGCCTCATGGTCTGATTCCCTGAGGGGATAGAAATTTGTGCACGCTGCCAATAACTACCGAAAAACGACGCAGTTGTATATTGTTGATTAAACTTATTGTAATGAAGAACCAACAAAGCCCTATGGTACCATCCAGAGAACTTTGAATACAACTCACTCAACACCAGCCGGAAACTCGTAATCTGGATCGATGAGATTGGCTGCGTTTAAGAATACCACGAGCGTGGAAATATAATTGTTGATTGAATAATCAAACTAGTTAGGGCTATCGATTTTTCGTCATCTATAACGTTTATTCCGTTTGATTTCTTCCAATAAACCAATCCATAAGTTCAGGGTCTACTTGTTGCGTCCCACTATGGCGACGTTTATTAGTTGCTAACTCATATGAGCCCACTGTTGAGCTACGAGTAATCCACTTCTCATAAGTGTGATCAAACAGCATAAGATGTATTGTTGTGTTACTCAGAAACTCCATAACAGAATGTTTGTTTGATCAGTGGTGTAACACGTTTCTGAGGGTGTTTCCAATTACTACATATCACAATAACCATTTGAATGAATAGCTCTAAACAGGAGAACGATTGTGCCAACTAACAAGCGGTCTATGACAAGCGGCCGCAATGTCTGCGGTTATGGCAGGTTTTCGCTTAGAATGCACCTTTTGGAAGAACTCTGTAAATTTCCATGGAAACGCTCACATGGCTTGAGGTAACCGGAGTAGATAGTGAATGATTCACTCAACCCACATATTGCACTTGCCTAAATCGGCCTGGAAACTCATTCATAAAGAAAAATGGTGAGTGATATTTGGCAAGGATTTTTTATCCCCGAATCTCAAGTTGTCTCATAGAAAACAGAGAGGCCCAAAGGGACGAAGTGAGTTAGTTTGATGAATAACGCCACTTGCGTTTGTACTGCCTAAACCTATCGCTTTATTGTACACAAATGGTTTTTATCTGCTAAATGATAACCATCCAAAATGTAGCCTCTTTTCATCATACATTTCATTCCTGATTTTAGAGTACACTTTTCGTGGAACAGAGAGTATGTTTGATGGTTTGTCTTTTGTATTCAGCAGATCTATAATCAGCGAACAGCACTGAAACGATGAGAGCGGAATTGTGTGCCTTTCATTATATCCTTTCTCAACTTCGAGTTGCATTATTTGCAAGTTTTTTCTCGGTGATTTGAAGACTGCGAAAAGGAGCACTTTAAAATCTCTGTCTCGAACCCACTGACTGGTTTGCTCATGACTGGCTAACATTAGTTACACTAAACCATGTTAATATACGGCTGATTGTGCTCAATATCGGTAAAGTTTTATTGATCGCTGGGACAAATTATCTGACGAAGAAATGTGACAGAGGTAACAGAACATCAAAGGCACTTAATGGCTTGTTGGATGGTTTGTCACCCACTGTGCCCGAACAAATGGCCAGTTGATCAAACTGGTTCTGAATCCGGCAGTCGGAACTACCTGGCTGTATTGCAGAGGAGAACAGCTAGGAGCCTCGTCCGGAATCTTCACATCCGACAAATAGAACATAGAACTGACGAAATCAGCTGCTTAAAGCTAACTTGTTTGGTTCCGTCTCAGGGTCGATCTGCGAATTGCTCTGCCTGAATAGCAAAAGCTACAGCTATCCATGAAGCCAACAAATATTCCAGGAGACGTTAGCTGGAACGAACTAACTACCGATCCCCGGGGTCGGCGAACGCAGATAAAACCGTTGAATAATTGATGGGAAACACTTGTGTAGATGAGTTGTTTGTGATCAATTTGCGCATCGAATGGTGGGTTATGTTTGTTGTAGCATCGACACTTGGTCAGACACTGGTACTCGTTTCATTTCATTAAAAGGTGTTGTCTGTCGTTAGAATGAATCGGGGCACTCTTCATTCAAGTGTTCACTTAAAATGGCAACAGACCGAAAGTACGTACAAGGAAGCATCGCTGATTTCCATCAGAAAAATGGAAAAGTTAATACCTTTTTCAAATAATAAAGGTTCGGTTAAGTTAGAACACTTAGTTTTGTAACAATGAAGAAGTGACGTTGAAATTTCGCCCGTAGGCTTTTTACCTTGGCCAATTTAATTATATTTTATTACCGAAAAATCCAGTGATTGTCATTTTCATTATTGTGTTCTTTTGCTCATAAATGCCTTTTTCCTGTCATATTTTATTCTTCGCCCGTTATTTTCCCTGTACTGCTTGAAAAGGATGATATTAAACTTCGTCGTGGTTTGGTAATTATCATCCGTGTTTCCTATTCCTTTAAACACTAATCCCAAAATTGTGTGATGTTCATGATACTTCATTTGAGAATTTCGCCTACAAGATAATCAACGACCCCAGTCATCCGCTCAATCCCCATATACCTGCTTGACGTTCATACAAAGCAACCCAATCTAACTATCGTTGCTTATTATGATGATCGAAAAAGTATTGAATATCGGAATACGAGAACTTGTACTGTAATGCTCAGGACTGGATTGGCTCCAACCCGAACTGCGACACTAAAGAAATACACGAGGAATAGATAGCAGCAAATGCTTATGTTTATTGATAGAATTAGAGCATGTTTTTTAGAAGTTAATAGGCCATATTATTGGTTGAAGGACCGGCGTCCAATCATGTAACCGTTTGCGCAGACGCATCACGTGTACCAACTCGGATGTCATGTTCGCTCAGTGTACCATTGGCCGAGCTTCCTGAACGGTGATTGGATGACATGAAGCTGTACCTGGTCATGCCTGGAATAGGGTCACGTAAGTCTGGATCATCACACTTATCCTACCGTATAAACATTTATCGCAACTCCACGGTTTCCAATCTGGCTCATATTCTAACTGCAAAGATGGAGACTAAAAATGACCTAAATTTAAACCTATATCGATGAATTCTTGCTTATGTTGCATCATTGTTGAATATAAATTCTCATCTCACTTCTTATCCCTTTGAAACGGTCAATACAGTATTTAATTGAAAAATGGACACAGTTGCCTGCACAAGCCATTACAATACAATACAATACAATGCAGTTATTCTGCTTCATTCGATTGATTAATTTGCTCATATAGGAGATACAGACGCAGATATGTTATATTCACTTTTGTATCCCTAAATTGATTACATCAGAAAAACATCCTATTTACTAGTCTTATTGGTGTAGAAACAAAAAGGTAAAAATTTTGGTTTTGCGTTCGCTAAGAAGGATGGGAAGAGCGAGATACAGTGAGTCAGAAGAATATGATGCAGAGAATGCAGACGGTCCAGGGGATTTACATTTATGACTTCGTGCATTTGAGTGGTGTGCAAAACACATCAATTGGATGCTCTCCTTATGAGACAGAAACATGTGCCCTGCATGATCCATGTATAATCAGTCCAACATGCCCGGTACTCCTCCATCGATTTGATCACTTGAGGAGCCAACGGTGCTAATGCGTAGGCTAACCGATACGCACCACCTTTGGAACAACTGAAGTGAAGGCATTGGGGGCGGAATTTCAAAGGCGATAACTTTGATACTGGAGACTCACTGAGGGCAATTTGTTCATTCTGTGCTTCGTCTTATTAAATACATAATGATACATTTTTCAGGAAGGAGGATCGGGCCAATAAAAAGACTGCCATTTAACACACAATGAGGAAACTCAGGAAACTCAGGTGGTGGTGGTGGTGGAATTTGAACACACGTCCGCCGGTGACGTTACCAACTGGTCACCACAGCCCATGTTTGAGAATATTTTGCTATGAAAGGCAAGGATTGAACATTTCCCATAGCGCAGAGTAAGGGAAGGCGGCACGGTCCTTTAGGATAACGGCTAAACTTCTTCAGGACCTCCTGACTAGCTCAAATTAAGTCGGGTCTGTTCCTAATAAATTTCTGCAGGAGCGATATTAACAACCGGATCGGCCGTGTTCATATCAATTTCTTTAGTATAACAAGGAATACAGACTGGGAGGTAATGAATATCTGATTCAGTACTTCCAGAGTACCTCCATGGTAATAGTTAGATATCAAAGATTCCCACGAGGGTTTGCTAGATCGTCAAAATCGAGAAGTCGTACTCTTAGTAAGATTTCGGACAACAGAGGCAACAACATTAGCGGATAATATTACAGATATGTTTTGTATAGTGTGGTTTAATGCCATAAGAATTCCGAGTATAAAGCTCAAAAGCTGGGCATTGGGTGGAAGAGATGTGATGCAAGTCACAGTGTCATCGATACCAATCAATACCTGTATGTAGGTTAAAAATAGTAGGTGATGAAAAACAACTCAAGTTCTTGGTCTTAGGTTACCATAATGATTGATTTTCATGGTGTATAGGATCAGAGAACACACTTTAAATCAACGGGCACCATAGATCTCATATATATATATATATATATATATATATATATATATATATATA
>UZAN01042007.1:28119-39034 GCA_900618425.1 Echinostoma caproni
CTATTAGTGATCAGATGATGTGAACATATACGAGAAGTGATTTGTTTACGAAAGAGCAGTTCTCCAGCCCACATCATGCCTCCCTGGATTTCAGGAATTTTTCGGGATGTTTTGCGACGAAGGTGTATGTGATAAACTTTGATATGATTGCATTAGCACAATAGTTGCCTCAAAAACCAAAACGTTCTTGTAAAATGGAGCGGAAAACCGAACACGACGCAGTAGTGATGGTAAAAAGAATAACTTGACCGAAACGTAAAGGCACCGCTAATTACTGCTAAACCCTTATATCAACATCACTGAGCTTCGCGAGCCCAGAGTGCGTACACACTATTGTAACTACCACCCTCTTGGGACTCAGCACAACACTCATTGTTCACATTGTTGTTGTATTGCCTAATTTTAGATCGTTAACTTTCTGTACACGCATTTTCTCACGTGGCATTTCTCTCTCATTCTCTCTCTCCGTCTAAAATACATTCATCCCCCTCACCATCGCACTCCTACCCCCAACGAACAAACACGCTCACAACCAGCTGTGGATTCGGATATACGAACCAAGCAAATTGTCGTGATAATCCGGTTGTATTGTTTCATGAACCTGACCTTGCATTTGCATAGTCTCCAAAACGCTCACACGCGCATAAATTACACCTACTAACCACGACAAGTGAGAGAAATATCGCTACCAGAGAATTCTAAAAGTCTGACAGAATATTGGGTATATTTTGTGATCTAATATATCACTGCAGCCAACATTCTAAATAAAATTCTTGGCTGTTTTACACAAACAACGAGGCGTAATCACAACTCAGACATGAACCCTATTAATGAAAATGACCAATGCGCAAAAGTCTGCCTTGCCGATATTTGTTTATCGATAAATGCATCTGTATATAAACTTTCACACCCTTCACTCTGTCAGGAATGAACATTGGTTGAAACGGTTTATCGCAATAAAGCATTCAGACGCAGATTGTCATGCGGAATCGCCCTAAGTAATTACCTGTCACCTCTTGATGGCAGCTAATCCACAGATCTCTACGAGATGCATGAAACGCTGTGTATTAAGCGACAGGTATCGATCATTCTCAGCGTCGAATATGAAGTTTGAATGATGCCTACTCTTTCGAATGTGTTGAAATTTATTTTAATTTAATTTACTCAGCAGGAGTGATAAGTCACGTATACCTCTTTTAAACCGCGTCAGTAATGCTTCAGTGGGTTTTTTCTTCACTGTTCCTCTTGGATTCATGACATTGTTTTTTTGTCTAGTAAATCTGTCAAACACCCCGACCCACAAAGGATTTGTCTGCTTGCACTTTCTCGCAATCCAACATCCTAGTCATTCGAATCGCCGATCCAGCGCAGTTCTGTCCCATGCTCAACCTAATATGACCTCCAGTCGCCGAGAATACATTACGTTGAACATTCGTGTCAGTTCGCATTCCTCACACACGATCAAATTTAGACGGTTCTAATTATGAGGGAATACGAAATTCCGTAAGGAGCTGTCTGAGAAAGGTAGGGATTTTTAAACTGAAAGAAGTCTGCTTGTGTTACATATCTGTAACGATTGATAAATGAACTTTGATAAATTAAGATATATGCAGCTAATGAAAGCGGATATGATGTGGTGACCCAATGCGCCGAGACAGGCCCGGCCAAGCAGCTGCACATTGCCTTTTCAAACGACCAAAAACTAGCCGGTGTCCTGTGCCAGTGAAACTCGTCGTTGTCATTGCGNATACCATCGGTGGAAGTACATATGATTCCAATCGTTGAATCTCGTCCTTTAAGCTACTTCCTTGACCTGTTTGCGTCTCGTTATCTAAAACTCCGAAACTGATGGTGAATGCGATTGCAATTGCAATGACCGACCTACAAGTATGCCGAATACTACAGATGAGCATCATCAGCAATAATCACCGGTAACACTACATCAAAACTGCAGAAAAACGGGACGCCGCCCTCGGATGTGTGAGCACTGATTGACGGAATGCGACTGAATCGGAGTGCCAGACGAGGGTTTTGTTTCTGCTGTCTGACTGAAATGACAACGTAAAGCCTAAATTATAAACCAAAGATAGGTGAAAACACTGTTTTCCTGTCATAAATTTGAATGTGGCAGTCAGAAACTTGAGTTTGCAAAATGCACCCGTGATCATTTCGCTGCATCTGTACACATGCGTGCTGCAGTCAATGTGATTTTTATAGTCAGCGAGGGACTTTGTACAAACCCATGTTTCTGACATTTTTATGCAAAAAAATTGGTGTTGTTTGTCGGCCTGTTGATGATACCTTTTATAAGGGTACAGATTCACTCGGTCATTTATGAAGAAAGTGCTAACAGTTATTAAGAACTAAATGACAGGTGCTAACAAGCAAGTGGTAAGCAAAATAAGGTCAGCAAATAGATTGACGAGATGAGTGCTGTCTGCGGACGAGAATACGATGGAGTCGTCGATGATGTGTCACCTTTGAACTCCCCGACACAGAGCGGAATAACTATGATGCTGATTTTGTAAATACGTCACTTTGGCACAAACAGATAGTATTTTAAGCGAAACGCGTACTTATTTAGGTCCCCACACAGAGACGTTCAGTGCTTCATGGCTTGTCAGCTCACGCTTTATTTGCTATACACACCACGAATTTTACCTTTGAAATTGAATCAAATCCTCTATTACTCAAACGAAATAGTATTTATGACAAAATCCGCGTTGATGTAGGCCCCTTAGTAGTTATGATCAAAATATTGTGGGGATATGAACATTTGAATGGATTTAATTTATTATCCGTAAAGGTCATTGCAAAGAACATTCCACCTCATCTTTGGGTTCATTCAGAGAAGGTAAATCCATATATGCAATCTCAAAGGCGAAACACGCAGCTAACAAGAATATCTCTGAATGCATCTGTACAGCGCAGTTCAAACGTGTGGGGAGGACATAATTGTAACAGTTCATTTCCATTTGTTTTACATGTTCTTTCATTCAAAAAGCACTTATCAATCACTTACTGTTTATCAAGAAATGGGTGAGCAAATGACTGATCGTATCTGTGCTTTCTGAAAATCAACTAAGCAACGAAGACCAGAATAGTATTTTCATGCGCTCCCCTTGGCTTTTAAAACCATGCTTTATTTGATTTTTTTTTGTTTTGCTAAACTCTCCCAAGCATATTTCGTGCAAACCTGTGCTCCATCTACTAACTGTCTGTACTTTTTGTGACACAATTTGCCCCCGGGGTTAGCAGTAAACATCTGCGTTTGTTTGTGTTCCATCGGTAAGGACATAGAGAGCCGAACTAATTGATGTGAGTTCAATAATAACAGGCGCACAGTTAACCATTTGGAACCTACTGACCGGTGTGTCCCTCTCACAATTTCGTCGTGAAGTAGTGCTCCAGTTTAGTGTGAGTGCCATGCAGTTTTATCGGGGACAAACATCCCTCAGGTTTTGTGAAACTTTATTTCCAGGGAAAATCAGTGTAATTATTGTCAAACTTTGTTTGCATGATCTAGCATAAGGGTCATATTTATTTAGATCCAACATCATGTCAGTAGTTCTAACTAAAAAGTTTTGTTTTTTACTACTGCTGTTGCCACTACTTGACTAATTTTTCCTGATGGAAACCAATGAAGAGTTATTCACTACTGAAACAGTTTTGCATACGTTTTGGTTGTGGTAACAGACGAGTACTGAGCTGCACCTTAACAGTGTAATTACCAATTCGGGGGACAAAAATGGTTGTTCCTTTCACCGCCGTTCCTGTTATATTGAACAAACCCGAGCATGTAGCGATTAGGGAGATTTTTTCTATGATTTCACATTAGAACCGGATGCGTGATGATTTTACAAAAAAGGTCTTTGGTTTCATGTTTATTCCTGTGTCCCAAAATGAATGGCTACACCACACACCACCCAAGTTTGACCTTGGGTCCCATTTGGCAACACGTTTGCCGGAACATTCATAACCAACCACGAATATGATTGGTCTCCCAGTCAACTCAACCACGCGCACAACTATCGCAATACACCACTGTTTACAGACATAAAATATCCCGAGATCAAGCACCTAAAACGTGTGTATTTGGCAGACATAAGAGCCATGAATTGTGTTGAGATAAATCCATCACCATGCCTCCGTTCAGTGGGTAATCAATAAGTTCATGTGATGTGCCGTTTTCCAATACGGTGATTAAAAGATTCCACCAACAAGCCAAAGCTTATTGATAAATTGACTGCTAAATAATAATCAACACTGGATACCTGTTTCATAAGAGTTTGTGGTAATTATCTACACAGAAACTGGTAGTCAGATGGGAGGCTAATTTTCTCAATTGTGACGAGAACTCAGGGTTAACTGTGATCCGGACTTTGAATAAATTTCACTGGGCTAAGTTAGCGATTTTCTCTATCTGTAACATACGACATATTTTGGTGTACAGTTAAAGGTTTTTTATATTGTAACCGTATTGAAACCAAACGAGCCAGAGATATGGTCAACATTTCTAATGTTCCTTATTTTCCTTCTTCCTTTCAAAACAGAAAATGGCTGAGCACTGATAAGAGAATAGCGAAACCCATCCTAAACGCGCACCTCGAGTCCCCCTTCCTTAACACGTGTTGTAACTTCATATTGCCTTATATTAGTTGTCATAATAAATTTTTGTGTGTGGTAACCGCGTTTTCCTTTCATGTGTGTAGATCGTGACGAGAGGTGCGGTCAGGCTCCAATGGTAAACGAATGAGTTGTCGCGGATCTCCACTTGATTTCTGTACGAACGCAACAATGTCTCATCAGTCCCTTTTAGTCATAAGGAAGTGTTAGAAAGTATTTTGATAACTGCCTCCAAGTGTTTTGAAAAACCTAATGTATACTCTGGGGTTGAACACCGACCTAAGCTGTTCGGATTCTGAATTGAGCTACTTCTAAAATAAGTATCTGATTAAATCTGATTACATCTGATTACATGTTGAGCACTGTGGGGAGAAGCCTAAAAAAGCTGATTCCTCTGGAACCATAAGAATTGAATTTATTGGGGAAAACGTTTGCCATTCTGATTATGTATCCTGTAATAACATGTTGATATTGGTATGTTTTCAGGAATCTGACGGTCGTATTTCAAAAACCGAACATTTACTACCAAGCTCTCTTCTGTGACAAGTCATCCAGCCCTGATATGGATTTTTGACATCGTTGTCCACAGAAGGTAATTTTGTAAAAGTAGTGGACGGCGGCAATTATTTATTAGGATTCGTCAGCGAGATGTTTCAGTCCTGTCCCAAACAGGACTCGATCCGCAAGCATTTGGATTTGGAGACACAGTTATGTAGTCGATGAACAAGACCTCGAATGAATGATTAAATTTATTCATAATTCGCGTTTGAGATTCGCCTATGAGATTTCTCAAGCGCTGCGGGGGACTTTGATATGGCAGGATTTTCACCCCCCAAAATTCCCTACTATTCTTTTCATGTTGCGTGCATCTCGTTCATCCATGGAGTCAATTTATCTTGTTCAAGTCCATTATTCAGCATTATTAGGCACATTTTCTCCGAAATGTTAGCCGTCTATGGTGTAGCCAGGGATGGATCAGTTTCAGAAACGGTGAGCGGTTATACTAAGGTCAGTCATTGAATTCCAGGCCGATGATCCAGGGACCGAGTCCTAGCAGAGACACATTCAGTAGGCATTGCGCTCGATTCCTGGCCATTTTCCGGTTTCCGCTGTCGGCTATTACTCTCTTGTTTGATTCCCATTTGTTGAAAACGCTATTCCAAGGAAGGTTATTGTTGTAGATTGCAGAAGAAAAATTCACATTTTTTTTCAGATGTACACTGCTGTTTTAGCAAACGAAAGTAAAAGCCAGGATGACCGATTTATATATTAGCTTCACGTTATCATCGGACTCTAAATTAATGATTACCCAAACCAAGCAATTAAATAAGACAAAGATATCAACACGGGATTTGAAAGAATATGCAATAGTAACTGCTGCTCGTCCTCTGGAACGTCTGAGGATAATAAATCCTCTATTTGAGTCATTCTGCTCAAGGGGCACCCAAATGCATCAATTCAAATAAAGAACCTCCATGTTCCCGTAGCAGCCTGGAAAATGTGATCACACGCGTCAGGAAACACAGATGAGAGTGACACCGCTTTAATTTTTATGCCAAACTNCCCCACACGAGTACTGTTTACTTTCAAGCAGCTTGATTCACGGTCACGTGACATCTTCGTCACCATCAACCCTAATATTTGCTCCGTTGCAGTGAAACCCCACTAAATTTTCCAATCAAACTCGAGGTTTTTTAATGTTTTGAAGGTTATCTTTGCGTCTGATAATGTCACTTTATACTTGCCAGTATTTCTTTAACGCGTTGAAAACGATTTTGTTCTGTAACGTTACTTCCAGCTACTGCTGGCCGGTGCAAACGTCCGATCCTGTTCATTTCTTACTTTTCTGCAAGTACATATAAACTTGCAATGCTCTCCTGCAAACTTTTTTGGAGATGCAACTGGGAGCGTAAAACTTACCTCTTTATTCTGATAAAGACCAGCCATACTGCAAAAAATGGAAGAAACCTGGAACAGCATACGCGAATGAGCTGAATGTACCGATGACCCGTTTGCATTATTTATTTTTATAATTGTGAGTCTATGCAACCAGAAAAAGGGCATGCTAACATAATAAAACTTAACCATTTTATTCACCATTTGAGTGTGTATTCATGCTTCTGCATCACCGCGAACGCCTTACACTCCGATCCATAATCCAAGCATAGACACTCTTGAAGTCCATCCTCGGTCGCTGATCACTTCACCTAAGATTTTGTCTGCTACTAGCACCACCTGAACAAGAGTGGACAGTGGTGGTGGCCAGTCGTCAAAGTATCATGACGGAGAACATGTGTTCGAAAAGCAACCGCCACCGCCTGACTCACCCTTATGTGTGGTAAGGCAGGTTTTGATTGGCAGCTTCCTTCTTCTTGCAAACTGTATCATTGTGCATGCGATAAAACAGTAGTGAAAATGAAATATAAAAGAAAGCTCAGTGACTCGGCTTCTAAACCCGGCTTCCTCTGCTCTGTAGGCTTCGCGACCGGCAAGCATTTCGGTGTAATCAACTTTGCTTTGCCTCTGACCAGAAACAATTTAGTATTTCTTTAGTTTCATCCTGTTGAATGGATTGGCTCTATTGACAGGTTTATTATCGAAAATGCGTACAATCCATACTACATCATTTAAACAATCGGCCTTCGGCACTCCGTCACATGAACCCGAAAAAAAGAGAATTCTCAAAGCGGTTTTCGCTCGACGGAACATTTTGGACGTCAGATCTCGCGGAGGGATGAGTTTAACTAAGAGAGATCATTAAATAAGGAGAATATGAAGGCTAAACTTAAAACATAATGTGTTGGGTATCCGTCAATGGAGTTCATGAGCAAGTTGTTCGTTAAAATCGGGAGACATGTTATGTATGCAATGAACCCCAAAATACACTTACAAAGGCGATTTAACAAACCTTTGAATATAATAGAAAAGTGAACAATATGACGCACGGAATTCAAAGACTACTCGTTATGAAGTGTGGAAAAAAACCATGAAATAAAATGTATGAGAACTATTCAAGATTAATGATTATGATAACTCCTCAGTAGATGCTCCAGATCAATATGAATGTAGGTTCTTTATGATACTGCTAACGAGGAGTGTCTTGACAACTATGGAAACATTCTACAATTCGATTTGCATTGACAGTAAGACTAGACTAGAATGAAAATGTATCTATTTCCAACAAGATGTCAATAATTTTATGAATGTCTAGATGTTTGGAAATGGCCTGACAGATTGTTACATCATACCCGAATCTTAGCGCATGCGAAAAGACAGGAGGATTATTCATTTAGGTATGCTTGAAAAAAAACAGTGATAGCACAGCACAATCCAACAACCTGAAGTTATTCATACCACCTTAGTTACAGTGAAGCTTTAAAACAGCTATAATCATCAATTGAAGGCTGTGTACTATACACGTGGCACGTAGACGACATTTTGGTGCGTGAGCTGCCCAGCATCGAATACAACTGAACTATTAGACAGATTCAACACTGCCCATCCCAATAAAACGTTTGCGTCAGAAATGGAGTGTAATAACAAACTGTCTTTTCTAGATGTCTGCACTACTCATCGATCAGATCGATCACTGGGACACTTGGTGCATAAAAAGGCAACTCGGAAAGATCATTACTTCTGAAGCTTTTTACCGCGAAAGGTAAGAATACAGGGCAAGGAAGATTTGTAGTGAAGACACGTTGGAAGTGAAGTTCTAGATTATAAGATCGACCTTTCCACGTAACTTGTATCCGAAACGTTTAGTTCATTGCACGGAGAACACCGAGGTTAAGTAAAAATTCCGTGTACCCATTTAGGGGAGACATCAGCTGAGATCATACGAGGTAGATTATCCGGCATAACTGATCCGAATTTCTACGCACCAAAGCTCCCTGTGTTGTTCATATCCAAACCCTTTTTGTGTTTGCGATTGATGGACGAATTTCCCGGCTCCGCGGTCTCATTCTGTGTATACTCGTTCACCTGCTCCTGTGAAACAAGATACAGTTCACACGATTAGCGACTGTCCAAAGAGATTCACGAACATCGTGCGTGGCTAAACACCACAGCCATTATTTCACCCACAAATGCAGGAAAGATAATTCACGGCGTTTGAGGCTTTCCACCTCCTGTTAAAAGTTCGTGGGCGATTATCGCTGCAGTTTCGCTGTCTAGCACTGGCCACAGCAGAAACGATGGAGAGTCATTTGCATAACCTCCCTCGTTACACCCCAAACAATTTGTTCATGCACCTAGACCTCTCTGTCTTACACCATTCTAGGAGTACTCTCGAGTAATCTCGGATAAGTGAACAAACAATTGTGATCGCGGTTATCGTTTGATGGTGCCCGATTAAAAACGTTCACTGCTCTTTCAGTAAGAGTTTTATCAAAAACTTCCCCCGGGTCAACGGAATTCGAAGCGTGTTTAGTAATAGCGACACGATGCAGGAATCGAACTGTGAAAATTCCTCAAAATGGACAAAATAATGAGGTTTGTAAAAGTAATTTCACAAGAACCGTTTGACAGTGTTGCATCAAGTGAACTGCCTGTAGTCCTCAAAAGTTTCCTTTCGGCAACCTTTCCGTGGACGTACGAGCGGTTTTAAGAAAAAACAAGCGTTTACTTATTCGATCTGGATTTAGTGAAACAGTCGGTACCAGTGCAGTTAAACTAGAAATAAGATTGACAAAATAAACAAGAGCTGCACAGAAAAAAGATCCACCAAATCTTCTCAATAAATTGCTATATGGGATAAGTGACTCCTTCGAATGATTGACTCAATCAAAAATGATAGTGGACTGAAAGCCTTGTTGGTTGAACGTGCCAGCCAGGAGAGTAGTTGTTGGTGGTGAGGTAAGCTTGATTTGAGCGGCTCGAACAATCAAACTTAACATCATAATAGACAGGAAGAAATCGTATTTATTGGACTACATAACCATAAACGGTTGTTTTGGCTAGTGATACGACTTCTGCATCCGGTTTGAGCCATCTGTTAATTCTGAACGGCAAACAAATGAACATCTTCCGTTCGTGTCAACAAAGGCAGGGGAAACAGAGTCCTTTCTGTATGACAACAACTTGATACACACATCATGCACCATAAATACATGGGAGCGATTTTGTGAGGTTTACTTCATAAGTTGGGAGACTTACAGTCTTCTTTTTAACTCAAATGTGAACCTCTGCGAATAGTTGGCTAAGCAAGTAGATTCACTGACTGTTTGTTTGTTCGTTGTCACCCTAAATGTTCCCGTCACAAAAGTACAATCATCACCAATGTGTATATATCTCTCTCGTGTACTCCGACCGGAATTTCTGCTTTCTTTGATCACTATTCCGTTTCTAGTTTCATTATTAGATGAAAATCTTCACTTGATTGTTGTTGATTTCAAGCATGCAAGCATTTCTCCCCTGGTTCCGTTTGGTCTGTCTGCTCTTTCTCATTCTCCTACCAGAGGTAGTTCTGTGCTGGACAGAGTGATCACAAACTATCCCAACTTATTGTCTCTCAAACTAATGGCCCCGGTTTATACCATTGACCATAGTATTCTTTTTGTTAGACCAAAGGTATACTCTCGCATTGCAAATCAAGCATTCACACGTTCTACTCAGATAAAATTTCATCTAAGGGATTTTTGACCCAACCGTATCTCGCTTCTCAACCGTTCTATTGTGATTGTTCAGTCTTGGTTCGGTTCTTGTCCTTTGCTTTTAAAATCTGTCAATCTATTCATTGATACGATTAAATCGATTTTTAACCTGTGTTGTCCAATGAAAACCCTTTATGTCTGTTACGGTAGAATTACCCCACCCTTTATGAAACCACTTAGAAGGTACAAAGAACTGGTCTACAAATCTCGTTTTGCATCACTCGTAAAGCACCATTCTGATTTAATCAGGTCCGAGATAACGTACCTCAGCGCAACCTTCGCCGCCCAAATTCTGCGAACAAGGAACACCAGGCTCTTATGGCAAGGTATTCGCCTTCTCTGTGGACAGAACAGAAAACATTCTACTACCTCTGTGGATGTCAACAGTCTCAACACCGCTTACATCCACCCGTCAAACGAGAGCCAGATTCCCTCATTCCTATGCAATGAATTCAGTTCAGTGTCTATTTCCAATGATTTAATCTTTAGGCTTCTTCGAGCCTGCAAAGCATCCTCAGTCGCAGACCCTGATGGTCTTCCACCGGCACTTCTGAAATTTGGAGCTGCTTCCCTAACCAATATGATGGCATCCATCGTCAACGAGTCCCTTTGTTCCCGATTGATTCCTCATTCTTGGA
>UZAN01042008.1:0-30642 GCA_900618425.1 Echinostoma caproni
CGCACCCACAAAGGTGACAGTGGAACAGACGGTCAATAGAGATGTTGGCCAGATCAACCTGACAGTCCGTTGGGAAGCGCCAGCACCGTCCGATGGATTCAGTATTACCCATTACCATTTGTCATCAGAACCAGTGATATCGGATTTACCAAAATCTGTTAGTACGACTGGACCAATTACAGTTGCCGATGTGAATCCTTGTACCTCCTACGTGTTCACTGTTCGAGCCTACGATGCGAACATGCATATAGCAAGTGATCCGACCAGTTCCGAAGTGTTTGAGACAAGTGCATTGGGTGAGTTTGTTCATCAATTGTACAGTTTTACTGCTCAGTGAAAACATCTCCGTCTCGGAATTAATGTGCCTTTGACCAGGTTAAGCAACATTGGGTAACTGGATATTTGTTTTTTTACTGCATACCGGAATCATCTATGTAGTGCCTAATGTATTTTCTGCTGCGTGATGCGACGACAGTTTCTCAGGTGTCCGATATGCCGGGACGGAACTATAATGCTATCCGACTGGCACCTAATGACCTTGTCGGTTTCTGTCGTTGTCTTACTGTTTTTTTCTCAAAACCGGTTAATGTGCCAATTGTTGGTTGTTCCACTGATCTCCACTTCGTTCATACTGTCTGTTTTGTTTTCTCGTTCGATCGCCCGCGGATGATGTTTCTCTTGTGATGATACATTTTTCAGTGCGAACTGCGGTCGAGGGACTGAGCGTGACAAATGTGGATCCTCGAACTCAGTCGTTGAGTTGGAAAAATGCGTCCTTGTCCTGTCCATTCTTCTATCGTATTCAATATTGGCCAGATGGATTCGATCAGGAGAAGAAAGTGCTAATTGCACATTCCAGTGTTACGTGTGAGTGAATATTGAATTGCGATGTACTTGCGAACTCTCCGGACTAATTGATTAGGCGAGTCAAGAATAAGGGGTGTAACAAAAATGATTGGTTGTGGAAAAATGTTAGAGTCACTGCGTGCAAACCGATGATGTGGAATGATTATTATTTGGTTAATTTAAGATAACTTAACTTACATCGTGATATATTGAAGAATGAACTGCAGCGGGATATGCAATCACTGTCCAAACCTAACACCGGGTTTCTGCTAGTTGTATCAGGCGATTTCAGTCGTTTTTTTCGTCAGGTTCCCTGATTTCGGTTTGGATATGGAACAAATGTGTACAGTCCTGGATTCGGAACGTCCGCAGCATTGTCAAAATGTTGTTGTTTATAATTGGTTCTCTCAATTGTTGGTACATTATTGTATGCATGCAATTGACCCTCAGGAAATTCATTTTGTTTTTCATTCTACACGAGTGAAATATGAAGCACATGTCATGGACGAAATGGCATTTATGGAACGTTGGAAGTCCAACAGATTTCGGGAAATCGATTTTAAATCGATAGAACCCACTACCGAATTTATACAACCGATCGGTGAGTGCAGCATTGAAAAGGTGAAACAGTTACGGACATCATAATCACATGTACAAACTTCAATTGGTGGCGTTCTCCCAGTGAACTCACCAAGCAGTCAATCGATTAGCGAGAGATGAAAAGAAATCGGGACAACAGACCCCGGGGTCTAATGATTGGAGAGTACAGTCGATGGCCGGAGAAAGGAAACTGGCGGACGAAGGACTAAGCGAGAGTAAAAAGGGAAGGTGAAACTGGATGTCACAAGGCGTGTCCACTCAGAGTAGGGATGGCACTGGGGTAGTAAATCTGTCTGGATCTATGATTAGCAATGAATGAACGCCTAAGTACAAACCGGACATAATATTGGTCACACGGGTCAAATGACAGCTGTACCAGACCGGGTATGTGACGAAGGCAGCTTGAACCCATGCTGTGTGTACGTGTGTTTGTTTGTGTGATTGCATGTTAGTGTGTGCGGTTAAGGGAAGTGGTCGGCTATCTTATCGGTTGATCAGGAACGATCAGTGTGTATCACTGTAACCAAAACAAGGTGCTACTGGGGATGAGAGAAAGAGAGCGAGGAAGGAGTCGTGTGGTTTGGCATATTGGCATTGTGAATTGAAAACTGTGAAATGACCACTGCATCGCGAACACCGGTTGAAAGGTAACCAAGTGATTCGCAAACCAGATCAGTCTGACGTTTGCTCTTGCGCGGTATTCGCTTGCACCAATCTCACGGCTTGTTTGAACACGGAACTGAACATTTCTGACTCATATCCAATGCGAATGGATTTAATATATTTTCCCCGTTATCATGATGCGATTGTGAATGATGTCACATTTGACAAGTAAATAGACAAATGTTTCTGATCGAGAGAAACTGAGCCTAAACGCGATCAGTAGAAGTAGTGAGACATGAGTTGGACCTTTGTCTATGTCAGACGCCGCTTAATGGATACAAGTCGAACGAGAACAGAAGAAACTTCCGGATCAAGCAAACAAATCTGATGACCCGCGAGTGATTCACTTCACTGCTCGTTGCATGCGTGCTATTTTGCACAATTGTTGTGATTGAGAACGAGTGTTTTGAGCCTGGTGTTGGAGATGCACAGTTGCACAGATACATGGTTCCCGGAATCATAAATGGGCATGTTGCAGGCCTGTTGCAGTACAGCAAGCTCGACTATTGCTGATAGATATTGATAAGTCCAGCGTTTGGAGGGATAACTGTTTTTCATTTGAGGTAACGAAGAGAAGCTTGAACCGGGTTAGAAATCAGCAGTACAATGCTGATTCGAGATATATAATAGTGAGCATGAGAGATTCCAGTCATTGCAGCGACAGTTGTAGACAAGTAGGCATAGTGCGGTATCTGAGGGAACTTGTAGACCACAAGAGACGCTACGACTCCACTTCACACAGGGTCAGTTTCACGAGTACGCCAGACACGAGTATGTCAGACACAGTCAAATGTATTCGATAACTCTATTACATGGTCGAGTATTATTCTTCGTGGATATCGGGTGTGACTGATCTGGTAAATCCCGCATCGGTGATAAATGAATACTAAATCCGAAAGACAGTGACCAAAATGTTCGAACCATAATGCAAGGTGTGAACGCAGCTGGTCAGCGGTGATTGTTTGCATAGTTTTCGAATTGCCAGAATCAATGGAAGTATGACGGTGGTTGTTAGGATTGTAACTGTCACTTTGCTTGAGAGAGGCGAATGAAACTGGAATTTTGGCAGAAGTGGTAGATGTATTGTACCTGAGAAGGAAATGGTTTGAGCAGTGAGGAAGAATATGTGTTATTTGGTTGTTCATTATTGTCAGGACTATGGAGAGAATATGGTTGTGGCCGAGTAGGTTGCTTTTATCTTCAGCCTGCCAGTGTTATGTGTTTGGATCCGGAAATAGTCTGCCATTATCAGATCCTAGCTATTGCCAGCTATTGTGGTCTGCCGGTTTGAAATCCCTTCTTACGATACGTAGGGTAGTGAGGTAGCAGAACAAGAAGATGGAGATAAGGATAGATTGAGCAATGTTGAGTACGAGGTCAACCCGAAGGTGGAGACCTCCGCTTTCCCGTGATGATCAAAGATCAGAATTCCGGATATGTTTGAGATGAAGGGATATCGGCGGGGTAGAACTTTGTCAATACTGTTACACTAAATGATCAAGGAAACTGTTCGACTAGCAATGTGAAAGAGACCAGATCTTCTTCCTTTCGTGTTGGAATCATTCTGGTGATCATTGGTTCGCGAGTACGGTAGAGTGAAGAATGATGAAAAGCGTATCCTTAGAACCTATTTCAGTAAGACCACGGGCAGTGGCAGACGCGACACAGGCGAGACAGAATTCGTTTCAAAAAGGACCTCACTCGCATTTCTCGCGGTCTGTGCCAATCACGGAGCGAGTTTGCGCGTCTGAAACTGGATTGCTTTGGTTTACGTGTGCGCAAGTATGTGCTTGTGAAAGTACACATAGAAATGTCTGTCTGCGAGGACTTATTTTTGTGTGTGTGTGTGTTTGGGGTTCGAACACACGTCCTCCGGGGTGGTGATTTGGTGACTTTCTCAACGGCCATCGCCGCACACATTCTGTGATTGTTGGGTGTGAGTGCCAAGCCACATTGACATCCAGGACTACGACAAGCACCCTGTAGAAATTCCTCCCATACTTTTTATGCCGAGAGTATGCGAAAATGAAACGTGGACATCTGTGACATACGTTTCCATTCAGAATAATACACGACTCGCAATGTATGATGCATGTAAACCTCGTTACGTGATGCGTGATTGCCCTCTAATGTAGCACTTGTAATACAGTCGACCTTGGAAAGGGGTTCCGCCAATGCACTTGTGCGAGTGCGCGTGTTCAAAAGTGAGTGCGAATATGTATTACAATATGGATCGGGGCATTCCGACTACTTTCTCATTGGTGTGTCTCTTCGAATGGACAAAATGAGGAAGAATTGTTCTGCGATTGGTCCAACTGATGCGGTTCTTGCACATTTCCCATAATTTCTTATTTTAGACACCAGTGTCGACTCGTTGAAGCCGGAAACACTCTACCATTATCAGATCCAAGCTATTGCCAGTCCCGGTCTAATTGAAGGACCAATGTCGACGGAAGTGACAATGCGTACAATGTCTGAGAGTGAGTGTCTCATGTTTGATGATATGATGAAGGTTACATGAAACCGTTTTGACCGTGTTAGTGCTTCCACCCCAACGCATGCTGATAGTACCAAAATCATGCACACTTGAGCTTTTATCGATGCGATTGTCACAATGATAAATGGACGCACCTGGCTCCATCCGTCAAACTCACCTTCACAGTTCATGATTAGCGAGAGATGGTGTTTTGCAAAGCAGATAGATTGGCGACCCTCTTGGACATGTGTTGGACATTGTGAGTTTGGGAAGAACCGATCTTTGGATTCTGTGACAACTTCGTTTTTGAATTCGAAGTCGCTCGTGATTAGTTGTGTGAGATGAGTGTTGTGATTTCTCTTGACACTCGTTGAGATTTCATTTGCAGGCCCAGTCCAGAATTCGTCCGTCAACTGATAGATTCCGGAAGCAATAGACCGGGGATTGGTTGTCTGTGGTGTTCATCACTTTTGGGTATTCACTTTTTTTTTCGTATACTTGCATTCATGATTCGTTGCAGACCGATTTGTGTGCGTGTTTCTGTCCCATGGAGAGACAGTCAGTAGGAGGTTGGCCGTGTTATTCCGAGGGAAACCGTCTGTAGCGTCGGTTCTATGTAGGACATGGTATCCTTGCAGCTATGTATACGCATTGGCAAATGAACGAATTGGGATGGGTTTATTTTCCACTGCATTTTCCAATCGATGTGCGTTGTTTTTCTGTGACAGGTGATTGTTGCTATTGTCCACAATGTTGTATGTTGATTGTTCAAATGAAATGCGGCGCGCATTCCAGGTGCATTCCGATGCAATTAACCCTCCCTGTGAAGTGATCAGTAAGCCGTGAGAGCTGGTGTCTTGGAGTGTCAAAAATGGAAGTTTGAAAAGAAAGGATAATCGCGAAACGGAATCAACCGCGGACGAATAGTGCAGAAAAACACAAAGGACAGAGTTGGCCGAAATGCTCGATGACTTACTGATAAAACGGATTAGATTGGATACGGCGTTCAGTGTAGATCTGTTGGGTTTATATGCAAACTAGAGGGGTTCGTAAGGGATTGTGGTAGTGGATTGCAAGCGACTCAGACTGGTCTTTTTATTCAACTTTCGAGCGGCGATGAGACGAAAGCGTTTCGCACGACCAGTTGAGAACGAGTATTTGGGGATCGGAATAATGGTAACTTGACGCCAGGAATCAGGAATTGACCGGGACGATAGGGAGTCATTACCGATGTATGTGATCACATTGGTCAGAGAAGCTGCTCCAAACTTCCGAAGTGTAGGAGGAAAACCACCAGGGCCTGCCGCAGCGGATACATTGGAGAAACGCATTTGAAAATTCTCATCATTGTTAAAATGTACTCAATTGGATTGATTGCACAGAAAAGAGGGAATCTGGATCTCGTTTGATGGAAGAATGAAAGCGACGTTGAGGCTACCGACATCCACCAGGGAATTTGAGTGTTTCCTGTTCTGCCCACAGAGCAGCCGAATACCTTGCCATAAAAGCCTGGCGTTCTGTAATCGCAGAATGTGGTCAGCGAAGATTGCATTCAGATGCGTTATCTCAGACCTGATCAAGTCAGAGTGGGGCTTTTCAACTGATGCATGGCGAGATTTTTATTCTCCTTCTTTCTGCCTTCTCAGTGGTTCTGAATGGGTTTGGTAATTCTGTTGTCACAGACAAACAGGGCTTTCGTGATGCAACACAAGTTGAAGATCGATGTAACCGTTTCAGTCAACAGACTGACGCATTTAAAAGCGATGAACAAGAATCAAACAAACAATGAGTTGAGCGAAATGTGAAAATGAACGATCAACATCAGACCAAATTTTGTGAACACTTCGTGTAAAATTCAATAGGTTTTGTTCGCTTTCACACACGTTGTGGACGCGCATGGATTGATGTTTCATTCTTCCCATTTGACAATACAGAACCGAACGCACCCACAAAGGTGACAGTGGAACAGACGGTCAATAGAGATGTTGGCCAGATCAACCTGACAGTCCGTTGGGAAGCGCCAGCACCGTCCGATGGATTCAGTATTACCCATTACCATTTGTCATCAGAACCAGTGATATCGGATTTACCAAAATCTGTTAGTACGACTGGACCAATTACAGTTGCCGATGTGAATCCTTGTACCTCCTACGTGTTCACTGTTCGAGCCTACGATGCGAACATGCATATAGCAAGTGATCCGACCAGTTCCGAAGTGTTTGAGACAAGTGCATTGGGTGAGTTTGTTCATCAATTGTACAGTTTTACTGCTCAGTGAAAACATCTCCGTCTTGGAATTAATGTGCCTTCGACCAGGTTAAGCAACATTGGGTAACTGGATATTTGTTTTTTTCCTTTTGCGTTATGTTTTCCGTTTTTTTTAATGTATTTCAACCTGCTCATGAATTTGTTTTTCATTTTTTACTTTATTTCTTCGGTTTTAGCATTTAACGTGTTTTTGTTTGATCATGTGCAGTAATTGCTCCTCGTATTCTCGGTTGTTTGATCACCAATTATTACTCTGAAATATTTGTGTTCGAATTGCATCGCCACCACCTGATATTTCTCACTATGCTTTTCATTTTGGGCGTTAGATCTGCTGCTGCTGAATTTAATATAAGTGTGTCGCTGTATATTCCAATTATAGAAGAATATATAAAATAGGAAAGAAACGTTATTATGTTACGATGACGAGTAAATCTGTTCGTTTTGGGCAAATCCTGACAAGTGCCTGACACAAAATATCACTCCATACAAATCATCATGTTTGTGGAATCGATACTTACATTTAATTTTACACATCAAACTGCAGGGTATAATTGTTCCGACGAAAGTATTTCAGCTCACCGCTCTTGACCTCAGTCATTTGCTTGTAGATAATTTTCCATTTTTTTTCCAGGTTCGACTTAAACGATCACTATTCCTAATTAGGTTATCAGTGCACATTTGATTACTCGTTTGTTGTGCCATTCAAAGCCTAAACAGATCTGCACCGTGATAGTGAATTTTCCTTTCTACCAATTGAACCACTTATTTGTTCGAGTGACCGCAATGGCTTATTTGTTTGCGAAAATACTGATATCTTCGAAGTTGGGCGCGATATTTTTGCTGCTTTTGGAGGTAAAGTGCTGTTGTTTCATCACGTACTACAGAATCCCAACCATCCTTGCTCTCCACTTGACTCTTTTAGTTCAACAAGCTTTTTATGATATGTGCTTGTATGGTTGTTTTTTGATGTCGGAAGGGAAGTCCCGACGTGATTCGTTCGCCCCCGTAATGTTCCGTCTTGAAATTCCGTACCTGTTCACCAACAATTGACCTCTTAGGCAGAGATTGCCAATTAATTGACATATCCTATATTTCCACACCCAATGAAAAAATGACTGTAGTACTATGTTCTGTCGTCCATACGTTTTTGACTGTGTTCAGCATTCACTATCTCTCTTTGTTCAGTGAATTCATCCCCCTCTTTCTCAGCCTCCAGGTTACAAGACAATAACCAGCCTGGACAAATTTTCCTCAGACAATCTTGAGTTCAAAATTGTTTCTTGTTGCTTTGCATTCATATATCAGCAGTGGACTTCCTGTTTTCCGACATAATTTGTGATCTATTCACGGGGACGAAGTTACGCCGCTAGTCACTTAACACGAACTAACCGTGACAACGTGGCATTCACATGACTTAGTTCTCCATTGTCTTTCAAAAATTGAATCCAAATTTGTCTTTGCTAACTGTTTGTAAACCAGTAGTCCTATTCATTGTTCTATTGTTCTCTCTGTTATGTGGGCGTTGCCAAATTGATATTATAGTTACTTATTGTTGTGAGTAGTACGAATCTATCAATAAAATTAGCGCCGTCAGTAAAATGATTAAGAAAGTAGTGGTTGATTTTGATGAAAAGAAAAATGCACTTTAGGTTGTCATGTGCTTCTTCAACTGTTTCATTTGACGAGCAGTATATATTATTATAATACCCGCAACGAACGTTGTGGGATCTACAAAATCAACGATTTTAGTAGAGAGGTTTGACTTGATAGGACAGGACAGTTTTCGCGGTCTTTGCGGCTCATCAGGTATACGCATAGAGTACTTTGTTAGGCCATCATCATGCTTGTACTCTCTCCATGTGCATTCCTCAATATACTATTTATAATAAAGCCAATAAACGTGTCTTATTAGTGCATTTGTTGAGATTAAACGCATTTAACTCAGAACCAATTAATAAAGGCAATCCTTAAGAGGGAAATACGGTTTATGGTCTGTTATATGCACACGTATGTGTTGCCAGCAATAATGTGTTGTTCGAAGCATGCTTCAAATTGTATAAAATTCAATCAGCATTTGACCATTTCATATGTTGTGCACTGAACGTTCGCTGGAGCCTAATGCATTTGGCAGGAATTGAGACTCTTTTTAGAACTTCTGTTGTAGTCAGTGAATTATCTTTCATTATTCCTTCTCTTTGCATTATTCAATCAAAATTTAGTTCCCAAAGCCCCATCTAACTTATCGGTCGTGAATGATGGAATAGGCGTACAAATTGTTTCGTGGGTAGCAAACAACCTGGATAGCAGATGCAGTTACCAGTTTACTGTCTCCCGATCTCTTCAAGAATCAAATGAGAACCCGGAAATTTTCATTCTCTTTGGTAAGTTCAAACCTGTTTGGTTCTATGTAATTCCAGCCAGCATATGAGTCAAAACCATTATCATGAGAGTCACTTTCACGGTTATACTTATCGTCATCTTGATCCTCATCTTCATCCGCTTATCTAAAAACATCATTATTAATCTTCCTCAGCACTACCATTGGAATTCTATCCATCGTAGTTTCCAACATCGTCTTCTTCGTCATCAGGATAATTATTCAAATAATGATTGCTATGTGATACGTTTGCCGCGCTTGCCTATTGCCAGATTGATTGATTGACAGATACTGTCAACTACCATACTAGCACGCACTCACGCCATGCGGACTGACTCTACTATACTATCAATTGGCTCTAGTCAGTTAGATGTTTGTATTGAAGTATCCTCGCCTATTGATTCGTTGACTGTTTGAATACCGGCTAGACGGCATATGGATGTCGTGCAACGCTTGAGCCGAGGTCAGTCTGTCTGCCTACTTTGCTATATGTTGCTCACTTCTGCGTGCTCACCGGTCGGATCGACTATATGTGTTCTATCTACAATAAACTTACTGCTTAATTCACTGAGTACTCACCTTCTTACTTAACCTGGGACATAACCCCATGGTAATCTTCATCATTTACTCCGTTGAGTCCTCATCTTCTTCATCGTCATTCGAGTGTTTATTGTCCATAATGGAGCCATCTTAATTATCCTCCAATAAGGTTTTCTCATTCCATTCATAAACATCGTCACCCACAGCATCATAATTTGCATCATCCTCATCAAATTCCTATTTCAAGTCGTGCTCATCTTCGTCTTTATCGTCATCAACATCAGCATAGGTTTCACTGTACTGGTCATCACTGTGATCCTAATGTTTGTGCTGCACAGCATCGCACTCATTGTCGTCATTCGTGTGTTCTTGATATTCATCCACGGTGTGGATATCTTGATCACCAGACCGTTTGTCAAGTGCATCACCATCATCATCATCATGGTCATCATCATCATCACTAGCATTGCCATTAGTGTCACCATTATCATCATAGTTATCAATCACGGCATTCAAACTATCATCCGAGTAACAATAGATAAGTTATTGATTGCAATACTAAGATAAAGATAGTGAATGCGTGTTACAATTTGCGTATGTACATTAGGTGAAGTCAAAAGCACCTATCAATACCACACTCAGTCATCTCTACCGTGTTCTTTCAGAGTCAACCATCACGCGTTACGAAAAGCTCGATGGGGCCTATGTGATTCTGGGTCGTTTTTCATCACTTTGAAAACTCACTCTGAACCTCATCCCACTTGCTTTGGTGGTTCTAGCACGAAGGCAACTCATTCTTCCACCACAATAGTATTTTAATGTATGCACTGATTGATTTAAATATGAAATCTATGGTTCAGACCACGTAGGTGAACAGAATTACTTTTTTGCTTATTCACTGCGCACATAAGGCTTATAAATTCATCGAGAAGTTCTGTTTAGGTTCTCGTCTGCAGTGGTCAAGTGGCTAGGGGAACTATAGTAGCTGCTGGGAACTCCTGAGTTCCAAACGCCCCACCGCCACCCATTACCCTAATTTCTGTATTCTCCAGGCGAGTTTGCTTAGTCGCGGCAACTTTCGCGAACGTTAACTGTACTTTCTTATGTTTAATGAGAAGAACGGGAAGGAAAAACAGTTATCATTTATTTATTTATCCCTACAGTAACAACATTGATATAAGGTGGGGAAAGGAATGATAGACAAGTGCCGAAAAAATGCAATGAAACGTCAGCTCCAACTTGCTTCCATTTGAGAACGTTTATGCTTAGGTCATCAGTTTGTGCGTGCTATCGGTATCATATGAATATGTACCGAATTTTGTATACGCTTGAGCAGTACTAACCCCTCATTTGGTAATTATCGACACTTTTGAGGATGACTCCTTTACTACTGCTGCTGCCACTGAATTTATNATTACTCTCGTCCAACTGCTCTCATTCGTCTATTCTGTGTACTCCTATGCTCCTGTACATCTGTACTTCTGTTATTCGAACGTAGTTTACTTTCGCCCACTATTTCTCACATCGTCCCTGTTCAGTTACAAATGAAATCCGAGAACAGAAACAAGCGCAGTTCCGTTCCACCGAATTGAAGAGTTGGCGCCAATACAAGTACGAGGTCCAACTGATATCCGGTGACCAGTACAGCAAACCATCTGTGATAGAAGATTGTACAACAGCACCGGAACGTGAGTTCACACCCTTACAGAGCATAACTACATTGTTTTAGGGATACAGATTGAGAAATGATTTTTAATCACAAGGGATGTTCACTGCTTAAGAAATCAAACGTTATGGAATCAGCTCTTTTTGTTTTCATGGTATGATTGGCTCGAAAAATCCTAATTGTTTATATGACACTTCCTTACAGATTCCCGATGGAGTTCTGGGTGTCTTTTCTATGAGTTGCCTCGTAGAATGACTTTAGAAATCGGATGGCAGTAGCCAAACATTGCTATTCATCAATATATTGATCAGCTTGTTAAATTTCGCCTCTTCTTTGGTATCACTTGATAATCCTTTTATGGTCCGCTTCTTTCTTACTAAAATTGAGGCTTGTCAAAATTAAGGGTGATGCATATGTGCATAAACATGTATGTGATAATTTATGCGTAAGCAGTCAACACTATGTTTAGGAAGTTGGCCACTTTAGAGTATGTGATTATTATACTCTTGACCATAACGCAGGGCAACATACAAGTGTGATTTGCGTTTGGTCTGTTCACTGATCACTGACCACAAGGGGACTCAAACGTGAACATACGTAGACACTCAGTAGATAAAACCATTTTAGCTTGCAAAGGTTTGTCTGCTGTATGTAGAAATCAAACTAAATCTGATAATGCTATTGACTTTTTCACGTTTACTGAAAGTAAATTTCAAACATTTTTCATTGAACGAGGAATCCAAAAGCGCAGTTATCTAGGCCAGAACACGTGCCAAAAACATTCCGTATAAGGTATTTATTATTTTTGAATATAATTGAAAAAGTAAACAGTATTGGATGTTACGCATGCAGGTTGAATATAAGAGCGGTAATTTCTTATCCGCCAATGTTTGAATGGTAAACAAATCAGGATCCCCGATATACACCGTCTTTGTAGGATATACATTCTACCAGCAGAGTTGGTAAGGAGATTTTACTGACATTAAATGATGATAACGTCAGAGTTATTAGTTTGATCTCGCGGATCAGCTAGTGAAGTTTACACTGCACAAAGTAGTTAACGCCTTCCATGCATGGGTTTCAAACGAATCTGGGCTCCTGACCTGCTCTAAATGCGGATGACGACAACAACAACAACAGCCACGAGAGTAGCTGACTATCTAACACTATTTAACAGAGCTGATACTATCTTTGTTGGGACAGGTTCTGGATCCAGTCTCTTAAAAACGTCTTTATTACTAAGCTACTCGATTGTGATTTGTCGTTGTTCCACTGTCCCACTGCATTACCTCCAGCGGTTGCTCCAAGCTATTTGTCACAATTACTACAACTTGGCTTCAATCTGACCATGCCTACGGTGACTGGGAGCACAATTTCACTCAATTTGAATTTAGACGCTCTGCAAACCACAGATATGGAAAATCTGACTCTTCGTGTTCAGCCCAAATCAGAATTGAATGGCATTCCAGAAGTGTTCTCTGACAACGTCCCCGATGCACAGGTAAGCCAGAATTACCAACAAATTTTCAGTCTGCTGATGTTATTACATTTGTTAGAGGTTGGAAAGTAACGCATTTACGCGTGTGTACGTAAGCGTTTCGGACTCGAAATATGTGTGTGGTAGTAACGGCTGAGCATTGTTTCATTCTTTCTCACTTGTTTATATTGATGTGTTATCCGGGCTAGAAGTGTTGTTCAGAAACGTTTCCTAGTCAGACTGGGCAACATCATCAGAGCAACTTCGCAAACCAATATCCGGACCAAACCGAGCCACAATTCCTCCACATTGTATCAACTTTTGACGGTTTTCACATGATGTCGACGAATATGTCTGAATTTGCATAACCAAAGAATATTAATTCAAAACTTTCGCTCTGGTAATAATATCATGTAGCACTGAATCATAATTGAAAAAAACTAGCAATTTAGTTTGCTGATTCCTTATTGTTCTCATGTAAATCACATGAAATATCATGCATTTTGACAAAGCTGGCAGTGCTTTGTGTATATAATGGGTGTAGAGTAGCCTGTGCCTGTCTCAAATGTCCTTCTTACGATCATTCTTCAGGTTCAGTCAAGTTAATTGCCACAACCTCAAAGTTGTTTGCAAGTAGTGAGGTAACTTTCGACAAATTTACAGACATCCATTAGATTGTTTTACAGTACCCCATGTTAAGGTACTCACCCTACGGCAGTTGATATAAACATGGCTGGTATCCAAACACGACATGGGTTTCAGTGCTTGAAGATTTATAATCTGAATACCGAAGAATAAGTTATTCAGTTTATTCGTTTCAGCTGAGACGGAACTAGTGTCATCGTTCGGGTTAAAAGCAAAGCGATACTACTGTCGTGAGATACTACTAACTCGTTAGTAATAGGTAACATAGTGGGTAATTTCTTTCAATGATCAAAAATAAAACAAGACCACCGAGGGCGAAGTGATGTATCTGAGAGAATAACTTCTAACTGACCTATGCATTACCCGGTGTGCCGCCAGGAACTTCGAAGGTATGTCCATGATGTTGCGTATGTGTTACGTATGGTGAATTGGTGATATCCCATCTGAAATCTGCAGTAAACAACTGTCCTAGACCAGCACTGCCTTACGGAATTATAACACTACAACTTTATATAGCGTATTCATTACCAGATTATCTGCTGAATGCACCGACTGCTGTGATCTTTGCATTCAACCAACAAATGGGAGCATGCAATCTGTTGTTTCGGTTTGATCTCTGATCGAAAAGTGTTGTTCATAAACACCAACAACAACAATAACGCCAACATCCACATCCCGAGCAACAGGCATTTCACATTACATCCAGAAACATGTAATACACATGCTTTGGTAGGTTGCCCCAAAATTGCTAAAATGGCAAATCAAAAATATGCGAACAAAAAGCGGATGTTATGATTGGTTTGTCCAGATGTTGAGTATCGGAAATTCCCGATGCATCATGCTATATGATGTGGAACAAACACCCTTAATCGTTTGAACACACGTTTCCAATTTGGTTTATTCATGCTTTCCCTTCTCTTTCTCATCACCGCCAGTCCTGGGAGGATAGAAAACGGACAGGCAAAGGACCATGGGATATTCTGATAAGCACATCACGAATGCGATCCGTGAGCCAGCAGACGCACTCAATTGTGCTCGGTGAACCCCAGTGTAATACCTCAGAGTATTGCAAGAGTGGCCCATTAAATTCGGGCACGTCATACAGGTAGCAACATACAGCGAACTTGTCACTCACATGAATTCCTTTTCGTGTTCATAAGTTTGTTTGCAGTTATCTATATCCATAATAGACAAATGGATAGTTAGGCAGGTAGGCAGATATACTAACTGAATGGCTGACTGACGGACAAACAGACAGACAGACACATAGATAATGGCCTCACGCCTCTGGGTAACTGAACGATGGATTCAATCGATCCTTACCTATCAAAAGTCATGAACGTTGGGATGACCAAACCAAGTAGTTTATGTCGGCTTGTTCAGAGGTCAGCTTCCTTAACCCGATCTTCTCGACCATGGCTAGCATATGCAGTTGAAACGTGCTGTTTTGTCCAACTTGTTAGATACCAACAACATGGATTTTAAGTCAGAGCGAATAACAGTCACGCAATCTGTCGTCTGTATTGCAGAATTGGGCTAAGCTCATTGTAGTTTTGTGATGAATGTTTCAACAAATAATGGACTCAGCGGTGATCTCGTGGCCACCCAGTCCCATTTTATGCGTAAAGCTGCATGAAATACGGGCTGGACAATAACTGCGCAGGATTTTCGAAGTTTGCAAAAGAATGTTCGCCTGTTAACTATTGGTAAAAGTATTTTCTTTTATGCAATTCACTAACAAATCACTGGTTTCCAGTCTAGCTACAGTAATAGCGATCGGGGTAAGGAAGTTTACCCGTGACCGAAGCGCCACCATTTTCCGGAAGCCCCGGCACGGTCGGGAGTAAGTGCCTAAATTCGTGGCTTGTCACGCTTCTCTTGCACCCCATGAAATGCATCCATACTATCAAGCAATCAGATAGCCTCTGCTGACGAAGCCCCACCCGCTGCCTTCTCGTGGATGCGGTTTTTTCACTAAGGTGAGAGGAAATTCGGGGCCATATTTGGATGGGGAACCACTGGTAGTTCACCTAAGGGAGTCTGTTAAAAACCTTAATTCCAAATTGATCAATAAGAGGCGTACGAAACATACACCCACACCTCTCTGGTTGTGGCAGTGGTCACTGGCTCGATTGGTCACCTTGGACGTTCGACCCCGTCCAAAGGGGATATGACCTGCTGAACTGGATACCGGCCACCAATGGACTGCTGTTTCCACACACCACCAGTGAAGCTTTGACTAGTGAAAGACTGATTGCGAAATTTTCAAGGAAATTCTCTTGTTTTGACCTGATCAGCCTAGTAGTGTCGCGCCTACAAACAAATCGTGGAACTTGTTTTTATAAAGATTATTGTACTGTGATATTTTTGCACAGTATGAACTCACGTGTATGTGAATTAAATATAAATGCGTTTGGTCTAATCACCTTGACTTTTATTACTTGTGATCAATCAGGATCGATTGAATCCGCCGTCTAGTCCCCTGGGTCCGCTGGCTAGTTAAAGCAATAAAATGACCAAAGCAAGTTGACCGTAAAAATCTCTTACGCATGATTATTATTATATATAAATGTGCAATTTGTTTTCTTGCGTTTTGAACTCTGTGAACGGTTCGAGCTAAATTTACTGGAAAAACTTGATTGACCAACTCTTCTTATAATGTTTATCTTTGAAACAACCCCCATTGCTAATTACCAATATCACCGGATTCAAATTAGATGGTAGTTAATGCTAGAGACCTGCGAAACCAGAAATATTATAGTCGAGGTGGTTTTGATCAACTTCACTCCACCCGAAACAAAAACGGTACTGTGCCTGCATTCATTTTATGGTAATTCATATTTCACTTATGTCTACTTCTAGCATTCAGTTCCGCGCGTGCAATCTCGGTGGTTGCCGAATGAGTGACCGAGCTTTTGTTCGAACAACAACGAATCGTACGTCTATTTCCGCGTCAATCCACAGTTATCATGTACTTGCAATTAACTGAATATCATTCCATTGTTGCTGCAACAAACTTTTAATAGGTTGCAGGATTTCTCAGGATAAAGGATGATAATCAATTGTTGTTGTTTGTTGTTGATGTTGTTGTTGTTGTTGGATCACAAAAGCTGGGTTAAGTCTCCTGTGGCTCTTTCCCATTTTGAATTTCTCGCCATTTGAATCCCTGCACAGAAAATCCGATATATGTTAGCCTGACATCACGATGGGAATTTATCGAACTTATGTACCTCTGTTTGTGCATCTTGTTGAACAGTTTTGAGGGTGCGCGTCATATATCTTCAGCTCTGAGTGGTTCTACGAATTTCAATTTCCAGACAACACGCCAGCTCATTCGCGATGCATTTGAACAGCACTTATTTCACCATTATTTATCTTGAAGGAAAAGTTGTACGTGAACAACCGCAATGTGACTGTGCGTTCCAAAAACGTTAAAATGGTGTCAACGGTCACTGACACATACAAGTTACCCAAGGGAAATCAGGTATATCACCTAAATATAGTGCTGTTCACCAAGGAAAGCGGATCCATTTCCTGAGTATTCATCAGAATTTACTCAGAGAGTTTTTCTTCATTGAGATCGATGCAACCCTAATGAAGCGGTGAGATAACCAGCTGAGTTCACTTAGTACTCTTTTCATTCGGGTAACACTGATTGATTACCAATTTATTATTTCGTTTATTTACCAGCCGTTTTCAATCCCTCTCCTCTCTGTGTGTATTGTTCTGTCTCTCTGCGGCATTATTGTTTTTTAGGTGTGCCGCTCTACGTGATGCTGGCACTTGTCAACAGTTGTATGCTCGCGCTGGTTGGCCTAGCCGCTTTATTCTTTTTCCGACAACCAAAACAGTTACCTGTTGCAACCGTAAACGCCCCGGTGGAGAACAAGCCACCGGAAGTAATTACGTAAGTATGTGTGCATGTGTCCTGCCTTCTCACCTGCCTAATATTTAGATCTATTGGTCATAATCGATAACTGGGGGTTCAGAATCGATGCACTTAAAATAAGTTGTGTTTTGTCATATCAGATGACCAAACTCTACGAGTAGATTCGAGATGCAAGAATCTCTCTAGCTCCTCTGTCCTATGCATCTTATGAAAATAAATATCTTCCGTTTATCCACTGTTCGTAAACCAAAACTTCCTTGAGTCTTACAGCTCGCACTGCTTTGTGTTCCCATCGCTGCAGTCTGTTCTATCACAGTAAAGAATTTTTACTTGATCCATAAAACTTATGAACCCTTCACCTGTCCCTCTGTATTATTCTTAACTGTGACGACTCTGTCATCGAAACTTCTATGTGAAAGTGAAATTCGTTCGACCGTTTAACTAGGATATACCTCAACGGCTTTCGCAAACTAATTTATCCACATTGATTAAAAACGTTTGACCGGAGGTCTGAAATCCGTTTCGAATGGATAAACATAAAAGTATATTCACAATCATTAACGAAAGAGATGTTTGTGTGTGAACTATTTGAGTTTCGGCTTGGCGCTCAAAGTAGAGGATTTCTGAATTGTATCTATATCATGAAATCGGTTGTGAGAATAATTAAATCCAACTCGTTCTATTTGTTATTGGAAAAAATGAATTAATGGTAAATTAACTGAAATGAACACCTAACAAATATGGATTTGGGCAGTTTACCCGAGATTGTCTACTGACATCACCACATGTGCATACTGCAGTCCAGATGATTTGTATCAATAATGAATGAATGACAAAAGTTAAATGACTGGAAGATTATCAGAAACAATGACGTATGATATCTCTAAGTACTCTCAAGAAAGACGGAGAAAAACTACTCCGTCAGCTCAGCCAAATTCATCCCAACATTACTCCTACTGGACACTACGAAGTGAACAAGAAAGTTGAACTTTTAGACATAGATACTCATTTGCAACCGAATGGATCGATAAGAAGATTCATCTCTTGAAAGAAAATTCAGTCTAGGCAATAGTTTTTGGTCACGAGCGTTGCCCAAATACGATATAACATCGATTTCATCCGCACCCTGTTTCATCGAGAGAATAGAATGCGCATACGAGAATCCTTAAATGATCGAAGCGATCTTCTAAAGGGATACATCCTAACAGATATCGGGTTTCGTACATCAAATATCTTTAGGGAGCACTGAAGACAGACTAAAACAATAATCCTAAAACCGGAGCTATTCTCCAAATACAGTACAAAGTCGACGACCTAAGCCGATTAGTTAGCAAGCACTCGCACTCTGCCGTGAAGCGTGTTTGCGTGGTACATCTTGTCATTGCTTCCACCACCACGAAGATATCAACGACATCACAGAAAATCCACTGCCCCCCCCCCTTCCCCTGATCAAGCTACGTTTACCAATGCTCGACTCGACTATCTACATGGATAGGACATAGAGGCAGTTAGGGTTAACGAATATCCGAAAACATCCCGGTGTAGCTCACGAAAACTAGGAGCGACAACTTAGAAATTGTTACGTTGTCGAGTGGACAGCAACGATTCAAATCCTCAATTTAACCACACCGATATAAAAGGAAACAGTATATCATTTGAACTCATTTGCATACAACACAACAAGCATCAATAAGCCAAGGATTTGACCATTTCTGATCATAAAACCGATGTATGCAAACGATGTGACTGCCTGGTAACATTGGCACTGCCTTCATGATGTACAACCTCCGTTTCCGTTTCCCCTGTTTCGTGCTGCTCGTGGTAATTAGTGACGGTATCATCCTCGTAAGTTCTTTGCTTATAATAGAAATCAAATATGCGGTGGTAAGCGCGTTTACAGATGCAGTAAAACGATTATTGATACGCTCTGTTTGTTAATTTTCTACAGACATAATTATGACTTAAACGTTATTTGGAACACGAAACTTGTATTAAAGCCTTGATTGTTTCTAAATTCAATGCATAGAATGAAAATAATGCTGAAGATCTCACCAGCTTGAAACTATAACGATAACAAAGGTGGTGCCGCACCTTTTTTTGTCCTTCGTGAAGCCTGCAACTTCACCAGTTATATTATTGACCACGTGGACTATATCGTTCGCTATGCAACGAGGTCAAGCTGGATTAAACGTACTCGAGCTGATATTCGAATTGTGTCCATGCAAACTGGAAAGAATAGCTTTTCTTTCTTAACACATTTGTGGAAAATACCGCTCTGGTTTTGTTGAGAATCAGGACTCCCGCGTGTGACGAATTTGTTTCATAATTTCAGTTGGTTTATTTTATTTCGATTGCCTAACCGTAACAAACCGTTACCCCAAAGACAAAGTTCAACCATCGTGATTTTTGTCTCTATGTCATTCGTCTTGCCTTGTCACCACGTCATCTGCTCACCTTCATGTTTTTTTACACCATCGATCGTTTAAAAATCGATTCCGATATTCACTATTGTTCCTTCTTACGTGGAAGGGTGGGATGAACCATACCCTGATCAAGTCCAGTCGTTGATTTTAAGGAAGCCGCTCGCTTGCCTGGGGACTCCTGCTCTTCCAGAAGCATGTGAGTTAGGTTCGCTAAATCATCGCCATAATGATGTGGAAACGTGAATTAAACAGGACATTTTGGGATCAGCTGGTTCCAACCTCCCAATATTCTCCACTTTATGTGGAGTGAACCTTAAACCGTTGTCTTTTATAATGTAAATAAACTGAACATTTGATACAAAGGAAAATTATATTGATCCAACTGCAATCTGATAGGGATTTTGTCTCTTATTAGCGAGTTACAATCAGTAATGCACTCTTGGGACGATACAATCCCAAGTAGGTGATTTATATCGATGCAGTATGTGTGGGTCCGGGCAGTCCTTCTGTAAAGAGTTTTCAATACAACACTTTTGACGATGACTCTCCTTTACATCGAATGAATATTGATGTGAATAAGATCCATTTGATGTATAAAAAGCTCATTTTCAACTAAAATATTTCCTCTAATTCTCACACCAGTCCTATCATCTTGGATGAACCAAATATCCCTGTTGAATCCTTCGCCGTGCCGATCGATGAGTTTCCTAACTATGCACAACAATGTCTTGAACCGAATGATAAAACATTGGAAAATCAATACGCGGTAAGAGACAGTTAATCCTATCGTCAACACTTTATCACTAATGGGTCATCACCCGTTACAAAAATATTTATTTTTCTTCATTGCATTTGGTCACAACATAGGGAAAACAGTAATTATTTTTTTTGAATCAGAGGGTACAGTTTGGAGTCCGGACGCTCCATGGGTTTTGGAGGCAGGATTTTTATTTTTATATTAATTATTTGAAACGTTTGTGAGTATTGAAATGTATGTACAAATTTTAGTTACACAAAATACATATTAGGTAACTGATCATACCAAAACCAGGCCCCTTTTTGTAGTTAATAGTAATTAATTCCGTTCGTGACTTATTCGTCAATCAAAAATGGACAAGCTACCTAATCATTCATTTGCAACTGATTTTCAGAAAATTCAAGCAGCAAGTGCCAAGAACGAAGCAAATGGAATCTTAACTAAAAATGATGCTTCTTCAGCAAACAATCGAGCTCTGAATCGCTATAAGGATATTTTGCCATGTGAGTTAACTCTGCGCTGAGAGTCCGAGATTACTGTCATTGAAGTCCATTACTTTGATGAAATATACTTTTGATATTCAATTGAACAACTACGGCCTGGGTTTTCACAACTGCAATAATAAAGGCATTACTAGAAAAAGAAAACAGTGTTACGTCTATTGATAACGCCCTTAATTTGTCTTTCTTCTCTGGCAAGTACACCAGCACGGATAGATAAACGAGTTCAATTTGTTATTTCGTTTTAATTCTGGTTCTGTGCTTTTGGTAACCAGTAGATCTCTGCCAACAGGTCTTACTTGATTTGTTTCAAATCGGCGTTTGTTCCGCCTATATTAAAACTTTCTGTTCTCAGTTTAAGGTTTTCTTAATTAGGATGTTAATGACTGAATGTATCGTCTTGCAGCCTTTGGTGAATCATATGACATAAAATTTGGTTGTCTTTATCACCTTCGCCATTATTATCAACTGTGATCTACCAGTGTTGTAAGATACTACTCATTTGTGAGTAATATGCAAAACAATGCGATCAGCAGTTTCTTTCAAAAATGAACAAAACCTGTTAAAGCAAACGGCTGCTGTTTGGTACGGTGAATATAAGAATGTGCACCTGATAGTGAGCCACTCCATTACATGTCCGGTGTGTTTGCAGGAATTCTACAAACTTGTTACAAATGTAATATTTTTGTTATATGAATGACAAATTAACCATATCCCGACCTACCCGGTTTTACTCGAAGTTAAACATGATCATAGTAGTCCATATGCACGCTTGCTTTTTCCGCATTTGAACTCCTATCCACCTTCTATTCCCTTTTCCAGACGATCAAACAAAAGTTTCATTAAAGGTCAAAGGGGTAAGCAGGAACGATTTGTGATTCTTCAAACCAACATGTCGTTATCAATCTTTTCCTTTAACTTGAAAATTTATTTCTTCCTGGTGAAAGTTTTACGAAAGTAAGGAAGGAATCACGTTTCTCATACTTTGGTTACAATCCGGTTTTGCACTTTCACAGTTCAAAAAGTTGATTCGCTTGTCAGTCCCAAAATTTTCGCAGACCCATTCTTGCGTCAGCCCAACGGTATATGCAGGCTGATTGTCTGCGCTAGACCAAACCAAATGATGTACATAATTTGACTACTAAAATTATTGCTTAAGTCTCCGTTAATTTCATTTTGACAGAAATCAATTCACCGCCGTCCGTGCCATTTCCTTCCCCCTTGTTTAATTATATATCTAGCTGAAGAACATGTATATATAAATAATGATTTGTAACCCTGGGAATTTGTTTGGACAGTACTTTTCATAACCAGTCCATTGAAGAATCAGTACTACGTTTGGACGCCTTGCAGGCAGGTTAAACGCTACTGACCAAAAAAAACGTGATTTGAGCGTTTTAAACGAATTTTTCACAATCAGTTTGGTAAGGAAAAGCCTAATTACCATCGGATACGCAGGCCTGACGAGTGGAAAGAACCGCAAAACTAGTCGTTTGCTTCCAAGGAAATTTTGTCCAGTCATTCATGTACTACTTACTGTAAAATGAATGAGCGACTGTGAAATAACACAGTTTTATATAGAATCCTATGCATGTATGAAACACCAATTAAACCCTTTCGGTCTCGATTGATCATTAGTCGTGAGAATATTCTTCGTGATGATTCTCGAAAAAGGTCTAGTCTAACTTTTATTATATTACTAATTATTATATTGTATTATGTACTGTGTCTGAAATTTTGCTAAATTGGAGCTGCCTAATCTTATGACCATTCACTGCCACAGCAAGATTGTAGTTGGGCCGTTATGACCATTACATTTTCCGAATGGAGTGTAAACTCTACCGTAATGAAGGTCTTTCTATGATCATTAGTTTATTTTTGAATACAATCACAAAATGCGGAACCTAGTTTGGTTAGCGTAATGGGAAAAATACCAGTTTTTACCAGCTAATAGATACCATGCTAGATAGTCAAGTCAAGTGAAGAAACGCTGAACGCACACAAATGGTGAACTTTCATCAATTTACGAAATTGTACAGTGGATGGATGGATTGACCTTTATCTCTCTCGATGAACATTAATTAAGAGAATTGTGGTTTCATTTGACATGAAATGCCAAGCATCTGCACACCAATCATTCACTTCTAATCCATTATGAGGTTAAAATGTTCAATTCCGAGGGTTTAGTTTCTTTCAGCGGTTTCCTTCATCTTTCGCATCTTTGTTCTACCCTTTTGATTTAACGAGCTCGCACAGACCATCTCACTCCTTCCCCCTGGGTACTTCGTTGCCTGTAAACCTGCACTAATTAAAAATTATTATTCAGTTCAGCGTAGCTTGTTCTAAACAAACACGACGTGGTGTTTTAAAGGAATACTAAACCGTGTTAAGCACACTATGCGTCTGTACGCATACACTCACAACAATGCGCTTTCCTTCCCTCCAATGTATTTTATTTCGGGACGAAATCAAAGGGTTCCTCGTACATCAATGCCAATTTCATTTACAAAATCTATCATCCTGAAGTCGGTTCCAAAGTATTAACGATGGATCGCAAAACGGTGCGATTTATTGCCACCCAAGCCCCGTTGGAAAACACGTTTGGTGATTTTTGGAAAATGGTACTGGACCAGGACGTGTCAATTATTGTGATGCTAACAAAGTGAGTCTAGTGCGCGTGAGGTTATTCAGTTTACGTCTATTGGGCATTCATATTCGCTGACCACGACTATGGGGAAAGATGTCCGACGAATGTTGTTCACTATTGATTGTTTTTGTCGACATCAATTAGCAAAAAGGTTCTTTTCAGTGCCTCATCTATTGAGTATACAGGTCATGATCCGAAAGTGATCCGGCACCAAGTAGAACAGCAGTTAGAGACAAAGCAAGAAATCCAGATCAATCAGATATCATTGTGATAAATGGTAAGCGTGGAGTGCTATGTGTAACTGAGCGATGGTCAGGCTACCTGATTGATATTAGTCTGAAAAATGAGGTTTCATCCCTGTTTACGCTGGAATAGTATGTATCGTTCAGTCGATCTCAGCATAACTGGAAACTATAACGGTCATACGAGTGTGATAAATCAGTGCAGAATTGGGCAATGTTGACGTGTCGGAAATCACTGTAACAAATCTGGGTCAAACCATATACAGGTCAGCAAGTTGACACTGGAAATGGAATAACAACAATTATCAATAAGAATTAATCAGCAGCACTCACATAAGAAACTGCCTTAAAGATACAGGGTTCATCCGTGAAACATACTTTCTTTTGACGGTTCATCACAGACCAAAAACAAGTGTGTTTGAAAGTGTACATCGTCGTAGAAAGATTCGTTCTCTATTCACCTAGAATAATCCGCAGATGTTTATTCAAGGAATCTATTTGATTCACTTTATTAACCAACTGATTCGTGACTTATTACCCCGTGGCACACCGCACAGGGTAAACACCCATCTTTCGATCGCTGGTTACATGACGTCATCCCATTCTAGTATCATTCTCAAACACACATACTCTCTTTATTCATGTCTACTCTTCTTTCGTTGAAAATTGTGGTGATGGTGGTGGTGGTGGTGGTTATCGCTGGCCGCGAACAGTCTGCAAGAAGCGGGTGTAACAAAAGCGCATCAATACTGGCCACCAGATGAGAGGGAGACTAAAATATACTCCAGCAATGGGACTGACATTGCAGTCACTTTGCGGTCGGAAATCTCGGAAGAAGATGCCAATACACATCGAAATTCCGTATGCATTGTCCGCAAATTCAGCGTTGTCTCGGTGAGTATTAATCACGGATTGGTGTGTTTTATTTATTTCCACACGAGCTTGACTATTCTCCAAGTTTAACAAATCTCAGTCAGATTCAGAAGGAGGCAAAAATAAACGTTTACTAAATATATTCCCGCATCTGAAAAACTGAAAGAAGACTTGTAATTTTAAGGTTGCTTGATAGTTTTTTTAACTAAATGCAATATGAAATTTTGCCGCTCATAATTTATTATTACGTTATGTTTTATCTCCGAAATATGCCTTTCTTTAGGCCGCGGAATCCAATGTCGTTACAGTTACCCAGTTGCACTTCATCAATTGGCCTGATCACGGTTCTCCGACAGTGACTGACTTTGAACAGTTGATGAAAACTTTTCATCAGTTGCAGCGCAACACAAAGAGTGGAGACAAGGTAACGCTGGTTCATTGCAGGTGAGCTGTTCGCGGAAAAGTTCTGTTCGTTTACACAGGGCTAGCATGAGTCTCAAACAGCCTTCCTTATCCGAATCGTCATTGTGGTACAACATTTCGATTGTTCGTGATCGGGGAACAATTTTCATCGATAACTTCGTCGGTTACCTGAAATCAACTTATCTTTACATAGTTCATCTGTTTTCCGCGATCAATAGGCAGTAGCATTTCAGCTTGCTGATCATTTTGAATTCCAAAAATTGTTAACTGAAAGAAAAAACTTCAAAGTTGCATTCGACGTTTACATCATGAATATATGACAGCTCAGCTTTGGATGAAATATTCGAACTCAAACACAAAACACAAGTTTGATATTCACTTGCTCACGAATTAATTGATTGAACTGTTTTGCATTTTTAATGTACCTTGAAGGACACTCCTATATGGTGTGTTTCAACATACACAGAGCCAATAAAACTAGGAAGCTTTTTCAACCTGATTAGTTCTCAATAGCAGTATAAATTCACCGACCCAACGGTGGATCGAACGCGTCACCTCACGAATAAAACGCAAGCATTCTACCCATTGGGACACCGGGCAGCTACTCGGACCGTTTTTTATTTTACTCATACGTGACCAAATACACTAGATGATGAAATGAAATCCTCCATCGCTGTCACGTGGTAAAACAGTCAGTTTGGGAATGTTTCCAAACGATTCATAAACCAGGACGATAATACTGAAATGCGATGCTAGATATGATATCTTCCATAAACTTGCGAAGATGAAATATGTTATATCGTGAACAGGGGGAAATGATAACCTGATAACCTCTTCGGTACTATACTTGTGTTCCTTGCATGATATCCCTAGTTCAATCATTAGTTGGATCGAGGGATTCACAATCATTCCGGTATCCAAGCATTTCAGTTTACGCTTCATTGGCTCGATACGCAATAAAATCCATTATAAATTTAGATCGATGCTTCACTACGGTCATGTAAAAATCATAGTCTATCCCTTCAGGGTCTGCCGCAGCAACTGCTCAGGTCTTCTATTATTTTTATTCGCTTGAAAACCGTCCGAAGCTGAACAGTTTGAATGTTTGGGATCTTTTATATTATCACCGAATGAAACTATATCAGTTTAAATTACCTTCCTGCAACACTATTTGTCAAATGTGTGAATGTTCCCACAGAAGACACTTAGAACAACACAGTGAGACGGAAAAGCTCATTTCGAATTACTCGCAACCGTGCCAATAAAAAACAGTTCCGGTGGTTCAGATTTCGCTGAGAACCAGTTTGAACGTTTGATACTGTGAACAATGTCACATACACATCCCAGGCTAAAGATGAACCATTGAGACCACAATTTGCAATCTTTTCTCTTTATGTTTTGATCATTTTAAGTGTTATATATTGATATAGTTGCTAGTAATTGAGAACGGATTTGTTTGGCACACTGTGCTGTTCCCGAATTTATGCTTAAAATCAACACGCACCCACTTTCAGTATAATTTTTTTCTAACTTGTAAACTTTCAGCTCTTGATGCACCTTATCTTTGGGTTTATATGTTCACGTAAAACCAACTGACAGGACTTAGTGAATCAGATCGACGGATTTGTCTACTTGCATTGAGTTTAACAATTCACGTTCGTTTAAAATATTATTTGTTTATCTCGCCAAAATCCAAACATCTATCTATGCATATACGTGTTTCTCCCTGACATGACCGCTTATGATCCCGTCTTCCAGCGCCGGAGTCGGGCGGACGGGAACGTTTATCACAGCGGACATTCTGCTTCGTTGTTTGAAAGCAGGAGATCGTTGGGTTGATATCGGTGGAATTGTTCAAAACCTTCGTTTATGTCGCATGTGCATGGTCCAGAAATCGGTAAGCATGATGAGGACGAGTGCTTTATTTCCATCATTAATTCTTTCTTTTCATAATACTCCAGTTTCCTTAGGCAGTGTTGTGTATTATGTTGATGCTCGATTGAACCATCCAGATTGTAATCTTCCTGTCGATTGCTAAAAAGTACTATTAATTTCGCTCACCACAAATAACATTCCACGTGTATGCATCAACTGACTTTCATTGTTCTTCCCCCGCTTAATTGTATTTCAATAGCCTCCTCTACTTATTAGCTTAAAAAGTATCGATAATTTTGGTGTATTTGAAAATTTCCGACTGACCTGTCAACGTTGCATAGTGCTTTTTATCGCATCATGCCACTGCTAACCACTGTGTTATCATGTTTTTTTCAGAATCAGTATGAATTTCTGCATCAGTATATGGCCAAAATGATCGATGAAAGCAAATAAATCGTCTTGTTCCAATTCCACTCACATCGTCACTCGTTTACAGGTATGTGTGCTCGATTTGAACATAATCTCCGTGGTATGTGTTACGTCTGCTACATTCGCTCAACATATCTAGCTCAGAGGTGAATGTTGAAATGAATGATTGCGCTAATGTTGGTTCAGTCTAGGCCTACAAGAACCCTGTGAATAAAATTCACTGAGACAGAGGTTATCTCGAATAACAATGGTTCCTTTGAACCAAATGTAATTGCTTAAATATTTCTAGCATTGAAAAGCATGTGCGGCAAAATACTTAACAATGGTATAAGGATACATGGAAAGAATTCGCAGTGGTCCAGCTGAATAGCAAGATCGAATTTGAGCTCATTTACTAGCTAACAATTTTACACTTTTCCCTGTGATTTCCGTAATCACTATTGCATTCTGCCCACAATGCCAATAACAAGCAGCAAACACATTATGAGGTTCCCAGTGGAATGTGATTGATCAGATGCACATGAAGTTACAACGGTTTTGCTTGTATTTGAAAAGGGATAGTAATTTATAATAATTCATAGCATCACATCTGTTCACTGAGGCTTGATGAAATGTCCAGTAATCAGTGCCAAAATGTTCTATGATAAAATGGCCTATTGATATCACTCGTTCCCTTCGCTCTTCTTCTGTGTTGCTTTTCTACTCCTATATTTCAGTGCCATCCTTGAACAAAATACCTCAAGAATTCCGTTGGAGTGTTTTGAAATCGAACCAAATCCAAAATTATTCATATACCCCTCTATTTTTGTTACTTTTTGCGTATTGATCAACCAGGCGCCGATGAGATTCTACCAGTGGAATAATAGGCTCTTTTTGGACATGTGTGTCACACTGACATTGAACTGGACTCAAACAGGAAAGCATGGCCATCACACCTAACACAAAAACATTTTTGTACACTTATCAAGAATGCATCGACAAACTCATTGATTCATCAACGTAGTGATAGTGATGTTTTATTGTTATTATTTAGATGGATTTGTACACTCCAAAAGCGGAAATTTATCTAGTTCTAACTTTTTAACTGTGTTCACATTTTGCATACGGAAATGTGATAACCAATTTGTAATAAGTGTAAAAACGAAAAATGAAATTCTCCTATTTTCATAATATCTTGTTGACGTAAATAATATTTTCTTGCCTTTTTTTAGTTTCCACTGCTACTAACCTTTTGTTATTGTGAAATTCACACACTGATAAGGAAAGGATTTTTTATTCATCTCGTGAAAGAAATTTATCAAAATATGGATCAGAAATGTCCAAATAGTGACCCTTTGTCCCTGAAAAAATAACCTTCCTGGAGTGCAGCAAATACACCAAAGACTACTGCCAGTTGCAGTAGTATTGTTCACGGCAAGAATGAAATGGGTAGTAGCTAAATCAGGTAACACAGAATGTTACATTCCTACGACTATTCCTACGACTTTGAGTGACATCCAATCCTAAAAGTTGCAATAGTTACTGAGGTTTATTAGACTCCCAACACTGTAAATGGAAAGGGATAGAAGAGCATTAATACCATACTTCAAATTGTAGCGTTTCCCACTGGCTATGCCTGAACCGGTGAAAAACCGGTCGAGAACTATAGACGTACAAAAGAGGGCGTTCCATACCCCGTCATTCGAACAAATGAACAGTGCGATAAAATAAAAACGCACGTGTGTTCCACTGTCCGGTTCTCGCGGTTGAAGTGGTCTGTTTTTCGCATTGTCGGGAATAAGACTGTTCAATTCTTCGCAGATTTCCCGAAATTATCAGGCTTGATGCGTTCAGCCAGACCAAATGCGTCATCATCCTTTAAGTCGATCTTGCAAGGAGTGTGACATGCTTTTCACAAGCAGCAAAAGATCAACACAAAGTGGCTGGCTTTTCTCACCACAAGCACGCCCACAAACGATTCAGGTGGACTTTTGTGAATGGATCTGTGAGCTGTGTTCACCCATCGGGATTTGACACGGTTACATCGGATAAAAGGACATATAAACCGCAGCGCGTAGAGTTGGGAGCGGACAGACAGTCCAACCTCACCCGCCGAAAATGTAATCTTCGATCGGTGACTGACTGATAAAGTACTTTTATTTGTCTACATAGAAATCAGTTCATTTCTAGCGGACGGGCTTTTGATAGACCCAGTTCAATCGGTAACGTGTGGCGACTGAAGCACTTTGTGGGGTCGATGCATTGTGTAACCATAACGGTCATGATTGATGTGTACACGTTTTCTCGGTGGACAGTTACACAGAACCGCACATTGGCCGACCGACCGTTATTCCACGTTATTTGTACGGTGCCACTGAAGCAAAGTTTAGAATTGCGAACCACAGGCAGATAGACAAATATAAAGCGACTGTAATTTTTGGTTTGTTCGCAACAAAAGTATTGTGCTGATTATTGCTAGGCAAGAAATGGACTACAAATGATATTTACAACAAACCAAATGGTGCAGATGTTGGAATAGTCAGATCAACACAAATTCCGGGTAATGGAGGAAGTCAGATATGAATCCCAATCGACCGGGAGTAAAACCCGAATTTGGTGCTTACAAATGGTTGTCCGTTTGAACGGCTTATCATAATTTGTTAAACAGAAGCCGAGTGCTACCGAACTCATCCTATCTTGGAATGAGATAGACCTTAGTGATAAGGTTGATTGCAGCACACCTGAATACAACAATGCCCATCCGAACGTAAACTTTACTCTGGGAAAAGAAAAGGACAATAGTATAGCGTNNTTAGCGAACAAGCTTATTTTTGGTGATTCATCAACCGGCTAATACGTCACATTTTATATAATATCATTTTGTATAGAAAAGAGGAAACAAAATTTATAATTATTCAAATATTGTTTGTGGACAGTAACGTTAAGGTGTTCAGGTGCTCAGGATATTTAATTCCGCTCATCCCATTATCAAGTTCACATTGGAAGAAGAGGTTAATAGTGGGATTGTGTTTCTTGACATGTGGCCA
>UZAN01042008.1:31145-44814 GCA_900618425.1 Echinostoma caproni
CAGATGGCTCTATTCAGAGATCGATTTATAGGAAACCGACTTGGAGCTGCCAGTATCTCCATTTCAAAAGTTTTGTACCATTCAAAGAAAATCTGATCCAGTGTTTCGTAAATAGGGTGGTGAAGATATGCACCGACGACACCATAAATACGGAACTATCATTCATTCATGTTTTCCTACAAAATGGTTATCCAGAACGTTTTGTGGATGACGGTTTACAAAATAACCAACTGAGGGGAAGACCTTTAAAAGCAGAGAAGACACTCTGCATCTCTCTACCTTTCCAAGTTGACTTGATGGCGGAGTTGGTTAACCGGACACCAAGAACTGCGTCTGAGAATACCTTTCATGTGGCAAAATTACGCGTCGTACTTACGTCCAGACCGATCTTGTGTTCGCAACTCAAAGACAGGAATCCTGCTTCTACAGTTTCATTTTGTGTGTACTTGTTTACGTGTTCCTGTGGAGCCACATATGGGCCGCACAAGCCGGCCCCTATCTATAAGAGTTGGGGAACATAATCTGGCCTGACTGAACACTAGTATGGGTAAAACTATTACAAGTGTCATCGTTTCACACCTCGTCGAGTTCGATCACTCAGCGAGTGTGACTGAAGCCTTTCTGCCGTGATCACAAATCAAAGTCGATTAAAAACCGCATCCTAGCCACCACAGAGGCGGTTGGAATTCGTCTACATAATCCCCGTTGTGCCCCCCGCCCCCCCCCAAAAAAGCAATTTGTGGAGTCACAACCTATCATGAACCTCCAAATTCCATCCTCATCCTCCTCATCCTTCCAATCCAACTTCACGTAATACGGACCGTAAGTTCTGATTTGTGAAACTAAGAAAACAACGACAAGAACGAAAAAATCGTTATCTTAATAATGATTATTTTGTTCCCCCTTTTCTATACAAAATGATGTATAAAATATGGCATATCAACCAGTTGATGAGTCACCGAAAATAAGCTTGTTCGCTAAATTACATATTCGTTTAATGTGTGCTGCTGGTATAGTCTAGCGTTTCTAGACGTACTAATAAGACACCCCAGTGAGAGCTCCGTCTAGTTATCAGTGCATAGAAAAGTAACCTGGATTGGACAGTATATCCACTTCCATAGTTTTGTCCGTCTGCAGAGAAAGAAAATTTTGATTTTTTCTCTGTATTAAAAAGCGAAGAAGATATACACGATGGACACCATCGTCAATGAACTTCAGTTCTTACATACTGCTTGTGCCCAGAATGGTTACTTCGAACGATTTATTGATAAGGTAATGCTAGAGCATTAGGAAAGGCCAAATAGGAGCAGTGAATAAATCTTTCTATGTGCATCTGCCGTTCAAAACACATACAAAGGCGGAAATCTGTCAAAGAACGTTCATAAATGCAGTAAGCAGAATATTTCACGTAGCACAATTAAAAGCTGTGTTCACATCTAAGCCGATTATGATTCTGACTAAAGGATAGAGTGCGAGAATCTGTAGCCTCACTTTGTGTATGCTCATTCACCTGATCTTGTGGTTTTGAGTACACTGGCCGCACGATCAGTCGCATATCCGATCGTGTTCGCGAACACCCTCCGGCTTGGCTGAGGACGGGAACAACTAAAACAATTACGAGCGAAGCGTGTTCGGATCGCTTTAAGTGAAATCACTCGTTGGGTGTGGCTGGTGTATTCCGATGCATTTAGAGGTTTCTATGAAACCAAAGGAAACAGTGAAGTATTCAGATTCACAACCCCCCCCCCACTCCGTTTGCGCCCAGGATAAATTCGTGCAATCTCCCCGGGGCCCACTTTATCCACTCCCACACGTGTGCAGTCACTTTGACTATTGACACACCAGCACACGAACATACATAATTACAGTCAGGCGGAACTATTAGGACTCAGATTGTTGTTAGTCCTAGTTAATGTTCACGGTATCAGATCAAAATTTAGAACGACTGTCTTTGAATAAATTGTGCGCCATGCTGATAATATTAGATCCGCAGAGGAATTGTGAATTTTATAGTGTTAATAACAGCGATATCGGTAGGGAATTATATTTGCTGACGTTTCAGGTACCGTGGGTAACCTTTCTCAAAGCAGGTTTTACAAGCGTATAAAATTCAGAATAAAACAACACATGGTGCATCGATTTTTTGATACACTCCTAACATCATTTGGTCCCAATGAGTTAAAAATGATCCGTATAGGAATGTTTGGATTAGCCACAACGAGGGAAAACAAAAAAAAAGGATTTTTGGTCGACCACGTTTTGACCTTTTTGAAGCCCTTTTTCCAAGCCAGTTAACAAGCGAACATTAAACAAAAACACTGAGAGAAACCGTATCAAATGGGGGTGCTTGTGATTGGTCTAGGGAAGGGAAAAATTGACTTGTTGTGTGTGTGTGTGTTAATAAATAAGAACATGGAAATTGTGAATGATACAGAGGTCGAAGAGCCAAGGATGATGTCATAGCAGGTGGGAGAATGGTCTGCGAGCAGTTTTGTCATGTGGAGAGAGTTAATGTTGTCTGATAGTATGCAAGGTTGTGTGTGTGTGGGGGGGCTGTTGGTTGTGCAAGTGATATCAAACCAGTGAACTGATAATTGGGTCCCATCCGACCGATTGATGCTGATGAAGATTGACTAAATAATTGATCTTTCCCTATATGATCTGGAAGCATTTTTTAAAATAATCGAATTTTCTGAGTCGATAGAGTGTTCGTCAGAAGTGGAATGCTAAGCGATAGCTAAATATTCGGTCAATTCGTTTCTTGATGGGTCTCCTGGAAGCTGTACCGTGGTGCGTGCGAACTCGTTACACGATCGCCACTGTTTTATTCCCGGAATGTCCGGAGAGTGAGAGGAGGAACAAAGACCGTCTGACCGTTAGATCCGTTTATATTCGAATGATTGCGTGAAGCACTAAACCACATGACAAGAGCGACAATCATAACATCATAAGAGGTCAAGGTCAATGAGACTGTGTGTTTATCTGCTGACCATTAGCACCCGTAACAACCACAACTTTCCTCCCTCAAGAGTGCCTCATCAATTTAACCTGCCTGTTGTCGTGATCTCAGCGTTGATTCCGATCCTACCGGTTGCACTGTATCTTCTTGTTCAACATCATGACATTGGGGAACCGTCGCGTCAGATTCAGGTGGTTCGGAATTGCTAGGGTTATCCAATTCTTCATGGGGTTCTAATGCACTGACAGTTTATTCGTCTCTGAAATGTATGTGGCCTACATGCAGTCGATGGATAGATGCATCTGTCAAATCGGTTATCTCCACCATTGGCTGACCCAAGATTCTGGTGATGAGGCCACGGTCAGGGGGCAGATCGTTGCCTCTGAAGTATGTCGCGTCAGTAGAATCCATACATCTCATGGAAGACCACAGGCATTGTAACTTAACTAGCTTTACCGGACTTCCCTTGGTAGACGCATGTATCGCATTTCGGTATTGCAGTAGAAAGTTGTTCAGAAAGGCCTTCAAGTCCATAATTGATTTAGGATTTGCGGATGCTTATGCACTCTTGAATGTTTTCACAAGATTATCAGTTTAACTATTATAACGGGGACGTCTTGGGACTGTACGTAAATGTCGACATCCAATACTATCGAGCCAAGCTTCATCTCCGTGGCACTGAGCTGAGATCCATTGTTTGAGACGAGCACTTGTGGTATACCTTCCCGACTGAAGCACTCCCGGAGAGCCTGGATCACGAAGGATGTTGTTGGCATACTTGTCAAAGTCGAAGTTTTATTATGGGTGTTTTAACAAAGCTTAAGCCTATCATGCCCCGTAGGAGTTTTACAGAATCTTTTGAATAAGAGAAAATAATAAGAATAACATGCACGATCACTCACGAATGTCGAAATGTTAAGTAGTCCAGTGCACTATCCAATTGTGATGTGAATTCCATACACCGCACACCCTAACTGCAAACGAGGGTGAATGTTCAGGGCCTTCAACTTTAATGCATGTCCCCTGAGGTGATCGTTTTGAGATAAAGGGTGGTTGGATTGATGCAATGTGGTATGTCAAGATTAGGTCCTCCCGAAGTCGGCGGTATTGCGATGAGCAAAGTCCCAATATTTGCAGTCTTTCAGAGTATGTCTTGTTATACATACCCTTTACCTATTTTAATGTCAACGTTTTCGGGCGTTATGGAGCCTGCTTGTCACGGTTCAACCGTGGATTTCGTAATATAACAATCGTACTCCACCAGAGTGGCCGAATAAACGCTGATATCAAGCGTAGGAACAGTGCTTTTTCGAACTGCCCGAAAGCAGATTTGAGTAGTCTAACTTGCTTTAGAGCCCTGGATGATGCCCTGGCAAAGTGCTTGAAATATTCTACGTCATCATGTACCATAGAACCCAAATCCCTTTCGTCAGTGGCATGCGGTAGCATTTGGTTCCCAAGAACATAGGATAAACGAGTCATGGGCCGCATGGAAATAACTTTGCATTTGGAAACGTTGAATTCAGTGTGATTAGCGATTGACTATCGGTGGGCGGCATTGATCATTTGTTAGACTGCTTTACAATCCTCTGGATGCTTTACAGTTATCCAGATTTTGTCGTTCTCTGCAAACAGTAGTGTAACAGGCCCAAGGACACGTGGCGGGTCGTTTATAAATACACAAAAATATGAGGTCCCAGTACGGATCTTTGAGGAACCCCTCGGACAAAGGTGATAGGATCAGATGGTGAATCACCAGCACGAACTATCATGATTCTTTGTCGGAGAAACTCCTCGATCCAGTCGATTACCAAACCTCTTACTCCGTGGTTGTAGAGTATTCGCAGTAGCATTAGTTGGTTTACTCTACCAAATGATGTGGAGAGGTCCAAATAAACTATGTTCAATGGCTCGCCTGCATTGATGGACCTTGTCCATTTATTTCTTGCAAGAAGAAGATTTGTGGTGTGCGAACTCTTTTGTCGAAGTCCGTGCTGAGTTGGAGACAAAAGCTCATGTTTTTTGAGACACTCCAATAACAGATCTACCACAATGGTTTCCATGAATTTCGGCAGTCTCGGAAAAAGTGTCACAGGGCGGTAGTTGGTGGGATCATTCCGAGCGCCCCTTTGGACAATGGGTGAAATCATCTCCTCCTTCCATGACCGCAAAATTACTGCCTCGTTGAACATCCTTTGGTAAAGAACAGCCAGAGGTTCGAGTATGTCTAAGGATGTATGTTGTCTGCGCCTGGAAATGAATTCGTACGCGAAGTTAGTTGTTTTGCTTTCACCATTTCACCGTCAAAAGCCATATTAACCAGTGACGGACACGGTATACAGGTTAGTTTGCTTGGAATCTGTGATGCTTTGTGTGTCGTTGCAGTAAACACTTGATCGAAATGGGTTTTGAGGAACTCTGCTGCCTCAATGATCTCAATGCTGGTATTCCGTAGTTCATCTTCTTTGCAAAGTTAGTATGTTCATAAAGCAAGTTTGGATTTGAAGTGAATTTTTGAGGCATGGTTTCTTGATAAATCAATTTGTCCTCTCGTACAAACTTGGTACACTGATTTCGCAGTGAGGTATAATTACTCCAAGTTTTGATAAATGTGTACTCCCACCAGGAGAATTCCCGTTGCTTTATCCATTTCTTTGTTCGACTGCTAATAAATGAACGTCGAGTTTTTGATTTATCATTGTCTCCATCCAATAAATAGATTTAAAAATGAAAAATTAGGGTCAAAATGTGTTGATCATGCCGTAAATTAGTTGGACGAATTTCGTGTTCATCATAGAAACAGGCCCGTCCGTTTTATTGAGGAAACCCTACTGAACTTGTTTAACTTGTATCTTAGGATTTCTACACCATACCGGAGAGTTCAATGTCTGTTCGTTCACGTTAACGCTCATCCGATTTCCCTTCTTGTTTCATTTACAAAAGCTGCACAAACACCAACTTTCGGTGAAACGCAAAAATAGGCCCCGAGAAACAAAACTGGCCTTCCGAATAGACCGGTTTGCTCAGCGTACGTGATAGGATATAAAATATATAAAAGTAGCATTTTTTGACAGAATTCGTAGATACTTCAATGCAAAAAAGAAACGAACCATGAAACGGTAGGGTAACATTAGCGGACCTCTGAGTTATGCCAACTTTACTTGATTGACTAACCCTCTTCAGCGCTGAACAGACAATATATATATATATATATGTATGGAGTTTCATTATATTTATCACCTATAATAATCCTTTAGGTATGGACAATAATTTATATCTTGTCTACTTCGATCTACGCAGTTTCTAGGTTAGATGATAGATAGATGGATAGATAGATAGATAGATACCTGATTTAGTAAAATAACAACTAACTAACTAACAAGTCGAAAGCTGCTCAAAACCCCTCCCGTAATTTTATTTGAAAAATAGAGCACAACGAATACAGGTTTCCTCCGTCTTCCGCAGGGTAAACTGCGGCTTAGCTCCGTAGGGTTCGATGATGCACTCCTTCAATTCCCCGACTCTAAGGAATTCCGCTATTATTCGACTAATGACAGATGTATGGAAAAGTACTGCAACTGACAAGTGACCATAGTTGATAGGTCGATTATGTCAATTTTAAACCTACTGGTAGATGATATCTAGAACGGATAACTTACTGTCTCGGTGTTCATTGTTGACATTACCGTGGCAGAAATTACTCTAGTATCTCTTTCATCCACAATATCTTCTTTCAATTAAATCACAAATACCATCAGGATGGTCGTTTACATAATGCGAGATGTGAACATTATTACTCACTATGCTCAACTGTGTTTGGTCTATAATTTTCATAAACGCCTGTTGTTCGTTCCAATTCAGCCTAAAATTGCTGAATTTTCGCAAGTAGTATTTATTTATACAAATATGCATTGTTATAGATTCGTTTTGTTTGTCGAAGTGTATTTGTCTACCCCTGTCAAAGTGTTATGCACCTACAAAAACCGTCGGAGTCCCCATCCGGCTGCGTACCTTTTGTTATTTATCAGCAGAAATACGATTCCACTTGGTGTTGAACTCGAATTTCATCTGAATTGTTAAAAAATGTACTGCCTCTCTTCTATTCACAACAAACTTCTTAGAATTTTACATATTTTTGACTTGATCCCAAACTGAGTTTGGAAGCAGTCAAAACGAGAGGAAACCGAACAAGTGTATTTTGGACTAGGGCTGTCCTGACTCTATTGAAAAGCGTCTGATTCCATTATGATCAGCCACTCGGTACACTGTTTTCCGAACGAACCTTCTGGATAAGTGTTCGCGGAATTGAGTAGGATTGGCTGACAGTTTGTAGTTTCTGCTTTGAGATTCACTAGACGATAGCAATTTTATCCACATTCTGCGAAATATATGTTCACTTACTTGGAACTAGGCATATTTTCATCCATCTGATTCACAATACCCGTATGTTTACGTGTGTAATGTTGCTATCATAGAACCTCTCGCTTGTGGGCCCTGCGTACTCCACAGAACCCGTAGTTAAAACCAACTGGTCCCAACTTCGGGTTTTTTTACTCTGGTTAAGGGCATAGATTCGAAAGGACAGAGACGCCTGAAATTGAAATCACTCTTTCGAGGACGTTGGATGGGTGAGCCTCTGGAATAGTGCACTCGATATTCAGATCTCAGTCTGTTTGATATGTCATCATGAATCAATCTTCGCCGTAGTGGTCTCACAGGAGGAAGTTTGAGGTCTGCAAATTGATGGAATGCAATGGCAATAGGCATCGGCTTTGAGAACTAGATCACAAACTGCTAAAATTCATGATTAGCAGCAAAATATAAATGCCTTGTATCAGCGGAAAACAGTCAAGGAGGCATATCAGTTAGCTTGCTAACTCAAGCAGTCAGGAAGCGATATTAATGTTTGCTGACGGAATTATTTCGTTTGAATAGAGGCAGCTTGTTCTACCTCAAATGTTTTATTTTTCTCGTCTAACTTACGATTACTTATGAGTACTGATGTGAGATAGTTGACATTCACCCGAGGTGACTCTTTTAGACTTCACCCTCACGAACAGTTTTCAGTTGTTCCAATCAACCATACACTTCACTCGAATTTAGCCCATACTAGAGCTCATCAGTAGTGCAAATCCACCGTCCTGTCTGGGAGTTCAACTCTGAACCCAATGCATGGAATGTGAATTATCAATCCGGCTTAGTAAGTTTGTGGCACGTGAGTCCTTGAAATGCACGGAAACCCTGATTTGGCGTAAAACATTCGTTGGAAGTTAACAGACAGTCAACTGTGTCTCCTTTTGTGGCTGTCGGGCCATTACTGAGCGTACTAACTGTCTCAGAAGACAACACGTCAGCAAGCATGAATTGGTCATTCCGCTCAGGTAAAAGCTGGTTGGCACACACGCCTAACATGCTAAGAAGTATTTTGGGGGAATAATTTGAATATGAACAAAACCTAGAAAAGCGTTTGTTCGTTTTTCATTCTTTGCATTTCGGCATTGAGTAAACCTCATTTTCGCATACCTCTTTTAGGTAAATAATGAAGATTCATTTACCATACCAATTACGCATCACCCAAAAGTATGTAGGACAGAGGAGATTGAACAAAAGCACTTAAGTATCTTTCTACGCATAAGCAGGCGATCAGTCAACCATTTTTTATCAAGTTCCACTGTTTCAACAATAGAGTAGATCGCTTGAATCATTCGAATTAATTTGACGAGCAAACGGTTACAGACATGAGAATAAGGAAGTGGTTATTGACAGTGGTTATGCACTTGAATCACAGCTGTTTTGACGAAATTATTGATGTACCCATTGTGAGCAAATACTCTGAAGTGTCCTTCTTCTTTCCTTCTTTTTCAGTATGTCGGTGTTGCAGTGCGTTTGGATTTTTCCCAACAGAGTCTTAACACACAATCTTTGGTGGTGGCTGTTTGGAAGATTAGTTTTGATTATCAGGCGTTGATTGGTATGCGTTGTTTTGCGGTAGATCATTGTCTCCCGGCTTCCTGATGGCGTTCTGTTGATCACAATATTGAAAAATGGCAATCAGTTATCCTTCTCCATGTAAAACGTGCATTTGATTTCTTCGAATAAAGTATTGCTGATGTTGAGTGTTCTTCCAATCTCCGACTGCTTCAACAGGCTAACACATCACCATTAATATCAAAGTGTTTTATTAGGTGGGTGGGGGGAACTCGTGATAATTTGGAAAATAAATAGTTCACATTCCAGTTCCATGACCGGATGTTGCTCACTTCGATCCTCACACATGCGCACTTGTTCAGGTCATCAGGAATGGGTGGTTGTGACGCCTGTGTCGTGTGTGGTGTTGTTGACTATGAAAAACCGATGGCGACGCTAGGAGACCATGGGCGATATAACCGCCGAGATGGGAACACGTATTCTGAGTACAGTTGTAGAAAAGCATTTATCGCTGCAAACCTGCGGATTGCGTTCATCTCCAGGCCACTTTTTTTCTTTCAATTCAAACTTGGATTGCTTGTTTCTGTCTTCTCTTTCTTTCTCTCTTGGTCCTGTGGGACAAGTTATATTGGCCGCACGATTAGAAGGTTATCCGCACAAGTAAGTGAGCGCCACCCGGTCTGGTTGAATAGTGGAGGTGATTAGGACTATCAAATGTTCGATCATTTCACACCTAGTGGAGTAAACTACGTGACTGATGTGACAGAGGCGTTTCGACTCCTCCACTTAGTTCACAGTTGAGGATTGGGAGTCGCATTCTGGCTACAGCCGAAGCGATCGGAATCCGCCTACAACCCCCCATCCCTGCCCTATGCGTATGAATACTCGACACAGTCATCCCCCGCGCGCTCCTAATGACTAGAAACACTACGCGTATGATGACCAGAGTGTGAGCAACATCCAGTCATCGAACTGGAACTGTTGATCATTTCTTTTCCCGTTTGTGAACCGTGAACTGATTAGCCTGTAGATGGATCACCGCAAACGAGCATGTTTGCTACAGTGTGTTCTTCTTACCTATCAGTCTGAACGCGAATGGTTTCCTTATCCGGTTGATTGAGGTCACTTTACTCCGGGTTCCTTCAGTCTGCTCCACAGCTCACTGTATCAACCGTCAAGGACAATAACGTTCCCCGGTGGGTTGGGACTGGAGGGGGAACAAGCGGTCAAACTCCACTGGTTGATGTCTCTCCATCCTGGCTCAGTAATTCGTTTAAAATCATTTTTTGTCGATGGAGCTTTGACAGACCTGGTCCAATGGGTGGCGACTAAATCCATGAGGTTCCATTCGCTTGAAGTTACAACGTTTTCATTTGATGTAGATGCGCACAGGAGATTCACTGGATTCAGGATTCTTGTAGGTTTCAACATGTTGTATAATATTGACAGACGTTGCCTCTGGGATTTTTGAGTTTTTAAGCTATAGATCGATCGCATTTGACCGGTTTAATTTTTGTGAAACGCAAACTGTTTTTTCGCCGCGTTCCCTATGTAGCGGTTAAGTTTCTGTTTCAAGATATTTTTCGCCTAAGCTGTTCCAGATCCTGTTTTCTCTATCAGCCATACAAGCACTAATTTGTATTTCGAATATATTTGTATATTCTTTAATAATAATAATAATAATAAATAAACCATCACATGAGTTTCTGCTATAAAACAGTCCCTCGGTCACCACGGAATTCTAGTAAACCCTGATACTTGTACTCAGCCGCCAAACAGTAAACTGAGAGGAACTGAGGTGAGAAGTTGAAAATTAATTTTAAAAGTGTTCTCCAAGACATTTTTTTAATTTCAGTCGAAGCATTGTGTTTGTTCAAAGTATCTAATAATAAACCACAGTAGTCGAGGAGCACAATGCTTACCACCTCACTTTGACACGAGAGCACGAATGAATTTCAGCAGTTTATTTTACAAGACGGCTAAGTAATTGTAGGATTATTCGTTTCAACCAATTTTGCTTACCGTCGGAATACTGCAGATTTCGGAAGCACAAGAGAGAAAACACGTCAATTGTGATTCACAAGTTTTCTATATCTATGAAAGCCCAACCAAAATTGGTACAAGAATAATGCAGCGGAAATTTTCTAAATGCCTGATTCATCGGCTATCACTACGTACGACGACTGGATGCTAAGCAAAACGGACAAGTAATTCATTGTTTGAACCCTAGTCAATTATTCGCTAATCATCAACAGAACCTCAGTGGAATTCACCGCGATTCGAACCCGAAGCGATACTTTTTGTTCAAGCTCATTTAAGGCTTATTAGTCACGCGGACCGCCCATCGCCGACTGGAGCTCATCCCCCCGGGAATGTGACAATCAAACGGAAAACTATCCGATTTCAGATTAGTACCCAAATCAAACATACAGAGAGAAGATAGCATCCCAACAATTTTCATGCTGTCTTTTCAGGTTGATTTTGCGATGTGCATTCTGAAGTGGGGCCAACGTCAAATTTGTCGCCATATGAAAATTCTTTTATCATTCACATTGCGTTATTATCTATTGGCAGACAATCAATAGCACTGACTAGATGTTACCTTAGCTACCGCGGTAAACCCGAGGATTAAACTGGGTCAAGCTGACGGGCTTTACTCAACGGAGGTTCCGCTCCATGTTTAGGAAGCGTGATATACAAGGTCGAGTGAATTGTGAGAAACAATAGCGCAAACCGATTCTCGAAAACACACAGTGTAAACTCAATACATTCCGATGTACCGTGAGCAAGTGTTGTCATAGTGACAGCTAAACATAACTACACGAGCAGGAAGTTTACAATGGCAGTTCCATAAATAAAACAGGTGATTTCCAGTTTGCTCTAACATTGTCTATTCGGGATTCCAGATGAACCTGCTTCACCGGAGGACAACTTAGGAGCTAGGGAGAATGAACAAGATGTGTTTATGGAAGTGATTCATCCAAAACAATACACTTGTACGAAGACGGCAGTTCGCTTTATTGGTGCTTTCCTATTGTGTGAAATGCTGCAGCAGCCAAACCGAGCAGTCTGTAAACTCAACGTTTGAGAACGACATGAGCTTAACACAAGAGTGGAATCCAACCAGGAATTTTGCTTTTTATTGCATTTTGAAGTGAGTTTAAACAGTTTCTTCTTTTTTAAGTGATTATTTAGATTGACAATATAAGTGGGATTGAGTAGTTTGTGCATATTTTTCCTTGATCAAGGAAAATATAATATAAACCGGGAAAACCTAAGTATCATAGGTAGGTCACATCAAGCGCGTACAGTATTGGGCTTTCCGGAATCAGGTGGGTACAATGTGACTATTGTGAAAACTGCAATCAAGTCAACTGAAGCGTGCACTTTACATGTCCTTTGTGGACCCAATCTATCTATCTATCAATCTATATATATGTATGTATGTATGCCAGTTTTGTAAACAACGGTGTTTATTGTTATTTTTGTAGCTCGGGTAGTATAACTTGGTATTCAGTTGTTCGCCGAGCTTGGCAATTGTATTGCAAACGTTTCATCATCAATGGAGGTGACATTCGCCATGCAGTAACTTGGTGAGTGCTTACGAGTGTCCTTTTCCTTATATAGGTCGTTGAGTGATGTAGAGACTTGGCGTTGCCTGATTGGCCAAGGTTTGCTCATCCTGTGAGGTGGACGCTAGCAGTCTGACGGCTGATCGTTGATCGATCAGTCTAAGCGTTACTGTTGTCCTGTTGGCACGTGTGACACGACCCACCTTCTTCACGTTGATGGGTCCTCTTATTGCATGGGGGTATAGACTTGAACGATGTGAATGCATCAGTTGACCGAGTCTTTCGATGAATGCCAAGCTTTCAGAAATTCTCTTGCGTGCTTGGTGTGGGCCTGATCGACGACCTTGATATTTTCAAAATTGAAGTTTTATCCTTCTCGGTCCACGTGAATTGAGATGAGTGAGAGTGGATCGTGTCATCTGACGGCCAGTTTGTGTTAGTGAACGCGAGTTGCTAGTTTTTTTTTCCTGTTTGACCGATATAGTACTTGTTTCAGTCTTTACAGGTGATGCGGTAAATCACATTTGTTCGATTTTTGTCTTCCTGTTGCTTCTTGATTTTCGATAAGATTCTCCGTAGGGTCGCTCAAAGGTCTTAATTAATACTGATGACGAAATGACAGGTCAAAACTTACCTTCTTCTTTCTTGGCACTGGAGTGATACAAACGTCATGCCATGTATTAATTAATCTATCTTCAGAGAGACATGTATTAAAGATGAATGAAACTACTTGTGCTCGGTGGTTTGCACATATTTTAGGACCACTGGGGACAACCCATTAGGACCGAAGTCCTGGTGCTTCATCATCCAGCGTCAATTTTCCTCTCATCCCCGCGAAGATGCTGCAGACTAGAACAGTCATTTTCTTTTTTTTCATTTTACTTCCTTTTATTGAATATATAAAGATACCATTTTCAGGAAAAGGGGAAGCGGTCAATCAAAGGGCTGCCATACAACACACATGGGGAAAGTCAGGCGGTGGTGTTGGGATTTGAACACTCGTCCTCCGGGGTTACCACCGGGCCACCACCGCCCGGCAGCTTGGTAGCGATCGCTAATGTTGCAGTCCACAATCGACGGACACGGTTATCTCGCATGCTCATGGTCTGGTTGATTGATTGCTTGATTGACCGGTGCTTTCTCCTATCACACGCATAAGCCATATGGACTTACTATATTAAAGTATCAACCTTCTGCAGCTATTCATATT
>UZAN01042009.1:13697-28197 GCA_900618425.1 Echinostoma caproni
CGAGGATATGGTTTATTTGTTTGCCTTCTTGCATTCAGAGGCCTCGTTGAGGTCTGTTTCTGGGCGTCAGTAGAATATGACACGTACAGAGGAGCATGGTCCGCATCAAAAGATGAGAGCGATAGTCTTAAATAGATCACTACCAGCGGTGTGTATGACGGTGATCCAGTCGATTACAGTCTACTGCTGAAAGGAGTTAGAGGAGTTCACGTAAGGTGATATCGCTTCTTGTGGGAGAAGTTGGAGTTTGATGGAAGAATTCGTGGTCTGAGCAAAGTCGATCTCTGCGAGGCTCGTTGTCCATCCTGTTCGCTGGGACTTTTCGGAATGGTTCAGATGTGCCAATTGAGCACCAACGACTACAACGATATCCGTTGAGCGAACACTTTGGTCTACTTGAAAAAGATCCTTGTGGATCTTATCCTTCATTTCACTTCAATCAATCGGTGTAAACACAGATAAAACGAACGACTGCCGAGAGTTCGTTCTGTAACCATGAATTCGAAATGAATTGTCGAGACAAATGGGGTAAAGTAAGTCATTAGCTCGAATTCAGTCAAGAATTGAGCGTTCAAGTTGAACACTTAGCACACTTGTGATACCGGCAAAAATGCAAGTGTAATATGCCGAACTGCCTTACCCAAGGTGAGCGAAGCATAAGGACGAGTTTCTATCTGAAGAAAGCAGAGGTATAAATGAATTATGGTCTGGTATACGTGTTTTGGAGATACAGCCTACGTCTAACTTGAAAATGGAAGGGTCTAGATAAGTTGATTTGACTGACTAACCTTCGGACTTCATCTTCACGCACAATCCTCAGTTCATCGGTTCAACTATACACTCGGAAGCACTAGACCCGAGTTTCGCACTTATTAGAGTTCATCAGTAGTGCATATCCATCGTCCCGTCCGGGATTTGAACTCCGGACCCATCGCACACACTACTCACAAATAAATGTGAGTCGAATTCAAAGGTTCTAGATAAGTCAATTTGCTGGTTGATCTTACAGTGTGCCTACAGTGAATGTGGGTACGGGAAAACAAGATCTTGGTTTTATGAATCCAATAATCTTGTCACACAAACGCTGAATGATATTCCGAAGCACTCGCGTGAGAGCTTTTGGAAACCTGAATAGTAATTTGTTTGCCGTTGGGGATTGGCCCTTAGCCACCCAATGAGACACAGACGGAGAAGCGCCTTATCGGACGGGAGCTACCCAGCCGACGCCGGCGGCAACCATTGAATAAAGTACAAAGACTTCATTCACCGTCAGGAAGAAGACCTGCATAATCCGCTCGTACATTTATCTAGCGGGGTTCTTTGACAGGTAAACTGCTCCTCTTTGTGTTTCTTCACCAAACTGACCTCCCCAGGGACGAGTGGACAGTAAAAGGAAGTTAGATGACCAACCAACTGGCCCTGAGACTGGAAACTGTTTGGCCTCCACACATTGGTATGATCGAATGTGCGATCCTGAACGGTCATAAGGGCACGCAAGCTATCGTAACACGTCCAGGGGCTGTCTAGTCGTGATCGATTGACGACCATACACTGGGGTTCATCTGATTCAAACCGATAACCTCAAACAGTTTGATGTTTCTATCTTTATCTCGGTCTTTCAAGAACCCGGATCATTTGGAAAATCTTTTAAAAGCCGTAAGATTAAATTAAGCGCACAGACTGCAAGGATTGGCAGTTTGTTGGCTTGATTTATCCGCTCCAGATTAGTGCATCATCATCATCAGACATCTTGTTATCTTACAGACTATTACAGTCCACTTGTTAAGGAACTGGTATTGACCAAAAGTTACCGGATCAATGTTTGACCAGCGGTTTTACATGCAACACTGCGATCACATTGAGTAATCGTGATGCTACTTTCGCCTGATCGAACGACTTGTCCAATCTTTTCATTCAAGAACTCTGTGCTGATTATAAAATTAAACTATATCATTTAAATGCGATGGAAATATTTTTGATAACCAACAAAGAGCACTGGACAGCTGTTTCGTCTTGTTTGGGACTCGTCAGCAGTGCGTACTTTTTGTGTCCCTGTCAGGACTAGAACCACGATCAGTCGAGTCGAGACTTCAAACCCTTAAACTATATCACTTCAGCAAATCATAGCAGATCTGTGGGGACCGGAAAACAAGATATGCTTGTGGTTTCCCCAACCTTAGATCATTGATTATAATGGTTACGAAAAATTTGATTCATGGATAACGAATACGGTTAGGCCAACCAGTCAAATGAAATATGACGAAACAATCGGTAAACGCCCGAAGAGAATAAGGTGTTGGTCATCGAGAAAAAACCTCTCCAATGTTCTCCCACTAAACGCTGTTCTGCGTCTAGGAACGCGTTCACATGGAGGGCCATAATCGAATTATATTGGAAGACACAACTGACGACACATCTCATTGCTGAAACTCGATGCGACTTAATGTTTATCACAGAAGGAAAATATATTCCTTGTTCAGTTCGAGACGCCGTAATTCGGAAGTGCCATTGTCATTTTATCGTACCGCAAAAAGAAACTGAGGTGCAAACTCAGCAGGATCCTCGATCGTAGTATTCAAAACAGGGAATCGCGGTAGAACCCCAAACAGAAAAATATGCGGCTGACGCTCAACACAGAAAATTCGAGCAGACAATGTCGCACGATACATTTTCCCTCATGGTCCCTCATCCCAGTGCAGAGCTCAATGCTATCTGGCGCGTACAAAAATGGTAGCTAGTCGTGAGCAAGGCAGGTAGGGTTTTTAATTCTTCCCTGCAAGATGATCTGAGTCTGACAACGGTACTGTATTGTGACACGAGATCAGACCAGGCCAGCTCCCTTTCTCCCATTCCAACAAGACTATTAGAGTAGGAAATTCAGTCAAACGGCTGGTCAACAGCATGCCTGGAACANTCATGCAAAGGGAATAAGTGAAAACTAGAATAAAACGTTCGACGCAGTTCGAGAGAACACTCCCAATCCGACTTACCAGAACCGCTATGAATCAGTGTCGTCCACGGGGTGCGTCTATCCTTTAGCAAGAGTCTCAGCATAGCGGGGGGTGGGTGACTAGGGTTGCGGTTGGTCACCCTTCCCTTGCACCTCGCAAAACGTTCCCCTAGGACCAAGCTTTTCGAATGGCCTCTGCTGAAGAAGCTCTACTCATTGCTTTCTGGCGGTGGTGTTTTCCCACCAAGGTAAGAGGTCGAAAAGCCGACATCCGGATTGGTGGACCACTGGTAGTTCACCTAGGGGAGCGGCCAAAAACCCTAATACCAAACCAATCATATATATATATATATATATATGTATATTAGCCAGAGATAATCATGAAAAATAAATGGTTGCTTCTTAGCCCTCACACAATCCTCGCGCGCATCTGTTTAGTCTCGTGACCGATTTGCTTTCCGGGTGCGACAAAGAAAATTCCCAGCAATCCGGTCCTCCTATCCCGTACGCCAATCACACACGGAGTGTTTAAAACGGAAGAAAGCAAAGCAAAACTGTGATGTAACGCATCGATTCTTCGGTCACCAGGAGCCTGGTAACGAACGGTTTAACACTTGGGAAGTTCAGACCAAAGTTGGTATCTGGTCGGACAGAACGACATCTCGAGTATGTACAACAGGAAGCACACTACCCACCCGTATACATGTGCATGCGCGCGAAACAACCACCCCGAAACAGCAATTGTTCGCCAACGGCGAGAATGAAAAAGAAACAGTGTGACGCAAAACAAGACCAAATGAACGTGCCCTCTATCGTGAGTATAGGTTCTCATGGTCACTGTATATATATATATATATATATGTATATGCATATATGTATATAAGGATAATTGTATTATCTACACGAACAGTTTTCGAGGACTGTTGGCATCAAGTCAGTTGAAATAAACCTGACCCCTTTGTGTGACAAAGGAGGCCAAGGCTAGGTAGGATACGCGGTGGGGGGGGGGAGAGAATTTGTGTGTGTNTCTGTGTCTCAAGAAAACGAAGAAAACAATGTAAGCCAGTAACGCCTATCTCCAATCGCGCTAAAAGAAAAATCCGTGCCATGGGAGTGGTTGGGATGGGTAGAGAAGAGCTGCAAACAACAACAACAACAACAACGGCAAGAGAAAAACAACAACAACAAAGGAGAATGGCACCAGCGTAAGCAACAACCGCAACTGCAGCCGAGGATTGGAGAAAAACAAGACCAAAGGGTATATATCTGGTTGATGGAAAAATGTGACCGGAGCGACGGCTTGGCCACATTCGGTACGACTTTCTGGAGGGAGGGGCGGGCGGGATTAGCAGAAGTTAATCAGGTAGAAGAAATTCAGGAAGGCTTAGGTAACAACTGAGAGTGAAAACCTCGCGCACGCGTCTCATAACCAAATTGGCAACGGGCAATAACCCACTCCCTCCGGAAAGAGGAACGGGGATAACGAGGTGATGACAGAGGAGTGAGTGTCTTAGTTAAAACTGAAGAAAGATTGGTCATATCTAAAGGGAAACAGTCGCAGTTGAAGAAGTGAGGATGAAGATTGAGAAAAAAATAGACAGCCACACGAAACAGTATCAATATGGTACAGTGTGACTATCTGCGAGAGAGGAAGACAGCCTGAAACACCCGGGATAAAAGACAACGGATGTTGTTGCTATCCAAAGGAACCGATCGTGACAATGAGGTAGAGAATTAGCGCGAGAGAGTAATAGAGGAATGAAAAAGTCAAATACGAAGGAAGGATAGCTGTTATCAAACCCTAGCCGGAGCCAGTGTGGAACGTTGACTGCACACCTCACGCATCAAAGGACTGAGCCCATCCAGACTGAGCAGCTTCGCAAATTCTGTCATTCGTATCTCCAGTGTGCGCAGATCCACAAAGGCGATCAGTAATCGCGCATAGAGCTCCGTGGTCGAGCGTAAACGTTTCGGACCACCGCGAGAACGGAGATATGCCCACAAAAATAGCAAATAGGCTTGACGGGCAGCACACACGGCAGATCGAAGACTGTCTGGAAGAGATTCGTCCGTGAACAGTTTGATAGCCAGAACGGACACACGGACAATATCATCCGAGCCAATCAACTGATCTAAATGATCAAACGCAGCCAGAGTATTGGCTTTATACAACTCAAATTCTTCCCGTAGACCTGAAGTGTATCTGTGTTCGGCACGGCATGGGGATAGTCCAGGACAGCTGGTGGGTGCAGCGGAGTGAGACGCGGCGGATTTCCTGAGATGATCATCTTCCTCATCGTCATCCATTGAGGAAGCAGGCAATCCACCGTTGGCGCTAGGTGTGACAACCTCGTCCAACATGGACACGGTAACTGTGGTCAACTGACCGTCGGATTGAAGGACCGGGTAGCGCAGTTTACGGATGCCTCGTTCGAAGAAAAAGGACGAATACAACACGATCAATCCGTAAATGTTGGTCTGAAAAGAAAATAACTATTGGTTAGATAGATCCAACTTAACAGCAGTTGACAATAGTTCCACAGCTAGCAAATAAGCCCTTCGAAAGTTATCGTTTAGAGCTAACGTTTCACGACGACTGATTATATCTTCGTCGTTAATAGCGGTAATTTATGAGTAAAAGCTATCCTGTAGACAGAGGAATTGAATGCTAGTTGAACAAATTTTTCAGCACCAACCAATCAAATAACGGATTCCGAAGTCTACTCATCAGTTCAAATCTATCTGATGATGCACAACACAAAAAGAAAGTTTTGAAAAAGATCGAAGTTTGTTTTTTTACAAGAACAAAACCGATGCAAAGCATTTAGAGTAGCAGCATTCAAGTAACTGCACAGTGATCTGAACAAAGCATCAAACAAGTCGTACAAGTGTTTTAATCTCATTGTCACTACTACCACCCCGATCACCATCACACTTGTTATGGTGTGTAACAGAAAATGAAGAGCAACTCCGTCAATCTTATTAACACCATCTCGATGAACTATGCAGTAGAAATAGGGAACCGCGCCAGTTGTAAAAAAAAAGCCAAATAGACTCAACGCCAAAGCACTTGGATCCCCCTCTCTTTCAATCACACAAACACATACACACACTTATGCTGTCACCCACTGATGCTGTATCATGGCCCCACTGTTATTTGTAACTGAGGTACTTGGCGTCACTCCGATATTGTCCTGTCTTAGATTCTCGGTTCTTGCGACTACAGAACAGATCAACGTAACTACCCTGATTTACATACCCTAGATGTGACCATTCAGAACATGACGGACTGCAGCCAATTGATCACGTATTAGACCGAACTCAGTCTGGAGGGTTTGATTTATGACTGACGTGATAGCGAACGACATGGTCAATCGTGGTTCTAAACGCTGGCTGGATGGCCTGCTTCTTGTCCTCTATTCTATTCATTTGTTTGTTTGTTTCTCAAATGCGTAGCGGAAAAGTTGTCCTATCTAAGCCCCGAGGTGGCACATTCAGTTGGATACTCTTTTAAACAAGTGAGACGGAACACATGTGAAATGGTCCTGGTCCGGAGTTCAGGCTTTGCTCGACAAAGAAGGAGAAGGGGAGGAATCGATGACAAATTTCGCCGGCGCGAGGCAAACGGGGGGATTTTGTAAGGGAATATACTATATTGGGTAGATTTAACTGGTCGGAAAATCAGCTAGACACGGGATAGCAGTAATGCTTTTTAGTGTACATCAATCCAGCGACTACCGGTAGGATAATTCATCAGTTTACGGTTCTCGCAAAAGAAAAGGACGAAACGTCAGAGAAGTTGTAAAATTCATACTATTTTTCTAAGTACGCATGGCTTGAAAATATATACAAGCTTAGGAGTAGGATACGCCGTCACGATCGCAAAATTTTGTCGCGACCATTTTCTGTGTGCTTTCACCGTCTGATTATGTTCGACGAACAGCCACCAGCCACAAAGCACTAATCCATTTTGGCAATTTGGCCTAAATAGGAAGTAGACGGCCGAGGTTTAGACGATTGTTGAGTTTATCGATGCAGATAATTGAAGTGGAGTAGGACGGTACGATTTGTATATTCGAGATGAATACAGTATGCTGTAAAATATAAAACCACTCATTTTTCCGCCTCTGGACTGTCCGACAAAACCTTATGACATCAAATCAACAAGGTACACGGAACAATACAGCATTCAAAATTGTATAGCCAAACTATGCAATACGTGCGCAAAAAGTGCAGAAGGGAAGTGATGAAGGCATAGGAAGCCCCGATTAGGTGCACTTTTACCCACAGAAAACAGATTGGCATGTGACCGGTTGATTAGTTCGGTCAACAGATTTGCTAACTGAAAAGCCTATCAAAACTGAAACCATACGACTAGTACACTGGAGCTCAAGATTCACCCCAGTTTTTGAGGCCCTAACTCATTCTAGTCGCACACCTTATAGAACTCTGGCCAAATTTCATCTGTAAGTAGTAATAAAATAACTGAATTCTGCATTCCACCAAAATGGACTCCGTTTTCAAGGCATCAACATCACCAGGGTGTATGAGGTACCTGATAGGAGTGGCACCTGAGTAGGTAGATTGGCGTGTCCCCTAGAGAGCATCCTTCTCCTCTTAGGTCTCGATCATGTATCCAACCCGTGCCTGGGTCTCCACGAAGCTGAGGCATTTCGTTCGACTAAACTAGGCTAAAGTACGTTGAGAGCAACCAAGTCTTGGTGAGACGGAGAACGACATTCGAAAACAGCTATGCCTGAACGGGCAGACGAGATCTACCATCTGATTCAACGGCTATGGAGGAAGAGTTTCCAACAAACAAGGGTGCATGGGTGCCTGAGTTACATCTAATGAATGGCGAATGAGCTAGTACGGAGTCATCGATGATCACGAACCAACACACTGCTGCCTTTCAGTAGACATTTGGCTGTCCTAAGACCCGAGGTGAACCCCAAAACAAAACACTGAGTACCGAAATTCCACGAAACTGCATGATCTTCATTGAGCCGGTTTATCCTCTCCAAGGAGCCGGTGAAAGTGAAATAAGTAAAGCATCGTCAGACATTCGAAGACTTAGACGAACGCAAAACAAATTTTCTATAATCCAATAACATGTTCCAGATCAACGTCGAAATCTTTAATCAAAGTCCGTATTTCAAAATGAACTTTGAAAAGAAACCTCACAGCTGTGCGGCAGATGAAATACAATCGGTGAAAACACATCTTACTCGTAAATCAATACATAAGGAACCGCGTTTACCAGAGGCGCAAATAAACGCTGAGTGAAAAAAACAGAGGTAGGATTTTGATTAAAATGACCAAAAAAACCACTAGCTGGACAGGATGCATAAAATTACTAGCATAATATGAAACAAGATAAAAGGAAAACTTTGGGGTTAACGGAACAATAGCAATAAGAGCTCACTGATGGTTTGACGACAGGCGTCTCAGACAAAGGATAAAGTGAACCAGTTAGGATAGTCAGTCAAATCAATCAGTATCGACCATCCCACACACACACTACTCACAAGTAACTGTGAGTTTAATACGAAATCAATCAAGCCTGGTAGGTATGTGGCCAGTGGCTCGTAACCTGCATGGAAGTCCTGACTTGGTGGGGGCTTTCGATTGGAGTTAATAGGTTGTACCTATGTCCCCCTTCGTTGCTGTCGGGCAAAATGAACTGACTGACTATCATTGAAGACAACACCTGAACAAACATGAATTAGCAATTTGGTTCAGCCAGGGCATGAGCTTGTTGGCGCAGTGGTAACGCACACGCCTTCCATGCGATGGGTCTAGAGTTCAAATTCCGGACAGGACGGTGGATATGCACTACTGATTAGCTCTAATAAGAGCGAAACTCGAGTCTAGTGCTTCCGACTGTATGGTTGAACCGATGAACTGAGGATTGTGCGTGAAGGTGAAGTCCGGAGGATAGTCAGTCAAATCAATCAGTTATGCTTGAGATTACACAATGCTCCGTTAGTTTAGTCATACGATGGAACGGTTAATACTGCCTTGACTGACCAAAAGATGATGCGACATCATTCCAGGTTCAGTAATTACACTCCACAAACTGTTGGTTGTCCTTCCATGGGGAGGGGTCAATGTCACACAGTTGACGGTCTGCAGCCCAGATCTGAACCCTATTGAGAACCTTTGAGGCATTTGCTAGCTCGATCGATATACAAGCGTTACAATTCTCACAAGTCCAGTGAATGGATCAATTGGATTATTTAAACCGAAGCGTCTCATTTGGAATGGATAAATCTTAATATGGACAAACAAGCAGACTGTTTGATGAAACGGCCCATCAGTGGACATGCATTGTTTGTAGTTACAATTTTAAACATTTATTCGCCCCAGGAATTCTTGTTCCTTTTAACCATTGTGAGAAACCGCCAATAGCAGCGTTTTGTGCAATGTAACCGTGCTACTCACTAATGTGAGTAGTACCTCACAACACAAGGATTATATAGTTTGTCAGTCACAGAGTGAATCAATAACCGCTTTGGAGCAGATAGAGACGAACACTGATCATGTGATGACCATACAGATCTTACAAGAAATATGCCAACAAGACACATGGTGGTTTTTCAACTGAATGAGAGTTTCACATGACTTCCAGTTGTCATTATAGGACCTGAGGTTCCCAGACCTTCTATCGTCTCCTTTAGCATTCATTGGTAAGTATCTTTACTTCATCGTGAAGTTTTATATTCTGCATCGCATTCAGTCAGTCTTGTTAGACATGATGTAGTTAGAGAATAAAGAAGTAATGATGTTCGGAAAAAACAAGGTCGTGTCATACTGTTGTCGCGCATTGTGCTGAACGAAATTTGGATATCGCGGAAGACGAAAGCAAGGAACATTCAACAAGGCCCCCAGGAAACAAGCTCACTCTCTACTCCGCAATTGTCATATCGGCTAGATCCGTTACACATATCACTGCAAAGAGTGCAGAAGATACACGTAGGACCAATGAAGATGGATCAACCCCACCCCCAGCCCGCCAATATACAACCATCGACCTTTTCACATTAATCAATTTCAAAATCTTTAGTTACTGGGTAAATAAGTAGATGAAACTTGAACTAAACATATGCTTGTAATGAATAAAACCAGTAGCACATTTATTTCTTAATGATTATCAATTCTACTTTCTACTATAGTTACTTTACTCTTCATCTCCTAAAAATCAATCAAGGTGTATTACTCCGCACACACACACAATCCATAGATAAAGTTTAACATTTATGCTGTTATCTCTCGTTTGAAAGGCAGGATTGACTGGACAGTGTGCTATACCAACAAATCAAACCAAGTGGTCACGCTGTATCCAAAGACATGGTGATTGTCACTTAAAATTCGATGAGAAAACGGTATAGATCACTGTAGTCATGCATACACAACAGATTGTGGGGTACAATGCAGATGCACAAAATGGTAGCCTTGGGCTTGTCGTAGTCCGATAGACCTGATGATATTAATCACATCAACAACAAATGGACGTTCCCGACAAGATGTTAATGCCATTCATCCTCCAGCAAACTTTGTTTTGCGAATTTCAAACAAAATTTCTAGGTACGAAAGTTGCCTTGGACTATACACGCATCAGAAAAAAACCTCGGTGTTAACCTATGTGAAATTATTAGGACAGTGAAGCGATAAGCCTTGGGACCTGATCAATATTGTTTGTGCAGGGGGGAGCGGTTAAAGCTAGGCAACTGAACTATTGTCCTTCTGGACACATAGTCCTTTGTGACCGTTTTCCATCCGCTATCTGCATCGGTATCGCTCGCCGTGGCAATCTATTTGGGGATATGCGCAGCACATGAAGGTCGACCGCTTCCTCCAGTGGACGACCGCGAAAAGCGAAAACTCTACACATAGCCTCAGCATTGCTCGTCCGGTTACCCCACCAGACTCGTGCAATGCGACGTAGGCAACACTGTTCGAACACCGACAATCTATTTTTATCCTGTTCCCGTAGTGGCCAAATCGTTGTACTGTAGAGCAGTACTGACGGAACTGCTGCAGCATGTACTCGTCCCTTCACAGACAACCGGATGTCACGACGGCCTCACAGATGTCTTAATTTGGTAAATGCCAACCGAGCCTTCTGTATGCGAGCTGACACTTCATCCGTGATGCGTCCACCGGATGAGATGTAGCAGCCGAGATAACAAAACTTATTCACTTGCCCTATCACTTCCCCAGTTGGGGTGAGGTTGATCAAGCAATATCGATGAGGGTCGTGCAAAAAGTTACGAACTGCCCGCGGGGACCATGGTCTCCGTGAGCGAAAACTGTTCCTTTTTCCAGCTCCGATAGCCTTGAAACTGTGTACCATTCGGATAAATGACGGGTCGACGAACTCAATCATGGTGTATAAAATTTGGTGATCATCTTGGTTCACCTACCGTGTGTGAAGTGAATGATGTTCAGGAATTGTATAACTGGATATTGCCCAATATATCAGAGGTAGGTCTGACTCATACAAGTTACATGGCGAAGTGCGGAGTGTACTTCAAAAATAGCACTCTGAGTGGCGTTCAAGGCATCTTGTACCACGTTTTCCAAGATAAATCACCTTTACCAAACCACAATCAAAAGTCGTTTGGTATCATATCTATACGATATTGAGTTGTATCATAATCACATTCGGTTTGATCAATCTGGGTGGTTTGGTTGCCGACAAATTGTGGATTTATTGGCATCTTGTGCATTATATTTGAGAAATGTGCTGTAGTTGTTTTGCCCTCATTGAACATGCATCTATCTGAAGTTTTGCTTCTTACTTTACATTTCGTATCAGTCAATCATTTGGAAGCGGAGTGAGGTTCAGAGATTGATAACGCGACATGGTGCACTTTTGTGAAATTCTTCGCTGATGAGCGACAGTTTCATCAAACCAACATTCCAATATGAACGCCACAGACTGTCTCATTGACAATGATAGCTCCAGTTAAACGTGTCCGGATTTTTATGTCACAAGTTGTGTTCGGCTATGAATACGCAAGCTTGTCAATGGGAAACAAAAAAATCACATAGATTACACAACCAGTAAATAATACACGAATAGCGAAGTGAGCGATACTCGGGTAAAGGTCAGCAAACGGATTTTGTTTATGTCGGCTCCACATTCAAATTATTGTCGCATTTTTCGGTGAAGTGTTCGAGGGAACCGCATACAGAATCAGGATGACCTTAATGTGAGAACAACTCAGTTCGGAAGATGACCGAGATACGAATCAAGGCACGAATAACATTCCGTAAACAAAGAACGGAAAGGTCACGACCTTCAAACAGTGGTCAGTCGGAGAAAGGTGACGACTATGATACCCGATGCTGCTGAATCTGACACCGGTGCACACACACACGCATGCGTGCATGAATGCATGCTGGTATCGAGTAACGGACAAAAGACCGAATCCACATAGGATGGGACGAGTTGGAGGAATGATGATAACCATCGAACGGGATCCAGTGAGTTACACCAATGACGAAATGGAATTTTGCACAACAAACGAGGACTTGTGTGTGTACGATTGACGATCTGTCTTGCCCAGTCGTTTGTGCTAATGGTGATGATGAATTCGTTGTGAAAACGAAGCGTACAGGCAGCATTACGAAGAGCACGGTTGTTGTGCACACGCACACAGTAGGTCAAGACTATACTACTATAGTGAGAGTGGATGAATAATCTGAAACATCTGTTAGTTTTGTTTTCGTCAGACAGGTCAAACCGGGCGAGCGCACACGCACACACGCGACGTGAAGTGAGACGGCCAAAAAGACCAAGTGCACCTTCGGGTGCGACGTCCAAATGTGAAACCGATATCCATCCGCCATTAAGGAAGGCGCCTGTTACTCTCAAAGCCAAGCAACCAACTCAGCATGCGTTAAACGGTACAAATCAGCTGGAAATGCGTGATGCACCAATCATCAATCAAATTTCTTAGATGGTTATTTGTAAGCCCATCTAACTGAGATGTATGACTAGTGAACAGATGAATTCGGAAGTGGTTCCAACTGAGAAAACGTAGTGAACATACCAAGAAAGAGATGAGTTAGCGCTGTTACAACGTGTGAAATCAAAGCGATTTCGTCATCAACTGTACTAGTTCCTCTGAGTCCTGGCGATTTGAAGGAAATATTGTGATCTGATAAATAACAGCCACCATGTGACCATGATAAAATCTGATGTGCGCCTCTTAACGACACAACAAGTTATCCAGGATTACACTGACGGATAAAAACATTGATTAAAGGTGGAAGACCGGACTAAGTAAAGCCTAAACAGCACACAATAGGCCGGTTATTAAACTGTGGGCAAAGGTCTTCCAAAATCTTTCGAGTTCATACGGACAGCCGATTAAGGAGGAGGCTTCAAAGTGTATAACTGTTTGGTACTAGAACAACAAGACAGTTGACGCCTCCAGAACAGCGAAGGGATAAACTATGATCCCTGTTTCTGTGTGCTTCCTGTTAGGTGGAAAGTGAGGTCAATGAGTATCACCCTCAATGATGGCACACGTTTGAATACATCGTGCAGGAAATTATGAGAGTCTGGTATTGTGAATAAGAAGTCACTGAGCCTGCCATGCATCTAGAAGGGACGAATTACGTGCGGTCAAAAACATGGTTTCATTCGGACGTGTCCTCTTACCAAAATTCAGTCTAAATATGAGTCTATGTATGCTCAATTTTGTCTGACTTATCAACTGTACCCCATCTGGATCTTGGTATTGCCACCAAAACCGTCGTAGACTAACGTAAAAGCTTTCTCTCTCTGTCCCTCGAAAATCAATTATGAGATATTGTGCGGTGAAAAAGACCGATTTCAGAAGAAAGGTCTTCCCACAAAACCATATGTGCAAACCGTTAGATGCCTACAAATCTCTTGCTGACGCACTTGTGGCGAGGCCTTTGAATTCGACCGCGGGGTCCGTTAAAAATAAACGGACTCTGAACTGTGTAATCACTGTTCACTGGATTTTGATCTATGATACACGTCCTTCGTTGCTATGGAAACGTTCTGCGACTATAATCGTCTGAAATTCGGTGAAATGATCCGCTGCCTTCATGGAGCACCGTCGAAATTCCGGCTGCTGAATTTTCCTTTCTTTTGGCCAACGAGTTGATAACAGAGAGAGAAGGATCTACAGAAATCTTCAAAAAAAAAATCGCCAGAAAACATCACGCTGGATGGCAAACGCTCCGTCTCAAACATCTGGATTGTAGTAGTCATCAGTGATAATGTGTGCTCAATGCCTGGCAATGTGGCAGAAGTGAAAGATTTGACAAGGAGATGTAAATATTCAAAGGTTGGTGTAGTAATACTTAAAGAAAACTGGAAAGCTGATGACAACTTAGTCAAAATCGACAATTTTTTCAGTTGCAAAGTTAACCGACCCGTTCCGGTGCACATACGAGGCAGGGGTCTTATCATGTACATAAATGACGATTGGGGCAAATCAGGCAAATGAGTTTCAGAGTATTCTATTATTTTGATAAGTGATTTTCTACACAGATGGAAATCTA
>UZAN01042011.1:12076-37182 GCA_900618425.1 Echinostoma caproni
CATGTAAACTGCTTTCTGTCTGTGAAATAATCACAGATCAGTCTGCCAACGTTTGTATTTACACCACTTTCTGTAATCAGGTTGAGCAATATTGATCGATCAAGACTGCCAAAAGCGTTTTTGTAGTCTAGGAATATCATTCTGACGGTCTTAGTTTTCTTATCTAGTGCCGAGATTATTGAATGAACGAGATATGCAACGGCGTCCAGTGTTGACCGCGAGGAGCGATATGCAAATTGATATGTCTTTTTCGTCAGATGCAGTGGCAACCCACGGTAATAAGCATCTCTCAAATAATTTGAGCAAGACTGACGTGCAGACGATGGGACGATATTTCCCAGGTTCCTTTTTTGGAACGGGAGTTATCTTGGCCAATCTCCAAATATCAGGAATTTTTCCACTTGTGAGACAGTCGTTGAATATTTTTGACAATGGGGCTGAAAGGGTATTCGTACATGTTTTGAGTACTACCGGTGATAGTTCATTCGGGCCCGATGCTTTATTCAACTTAGTTCTCAGTAGCTCTTTCAGGACTGTGGCGGGTTCGATAGTTGGTGTTGGCATAGAGCTGACTAAGTCTGGCAGGGCAGTGCACTGTGCAACTGGACTAAACTCAGAATTTAGTCTTTCAACATCGACTATTCATTTCTAATTCAGATTTGCCCCTGTTCTAGGGCGTCTAGTATCATCGGCGAATATCGCAAAAATGAATTGCTAAAAGTTAAATAGCTCACTTTATTTGGTATTGTTTTAAATACTGCGACGGAGATTTATAGTTTTAAGCTTGGATCAGCCCATTCGATTGTTCAGAGGCACCAGGCACTCTTGATGGTGCATACACAGGTTATGTTATAACAATACAAGGGTCGTAGATGATCAATATATGACTAAATGAATATTGACCTCCAGCACAACGGAAATGGCCGTTTGAAATCACGCTACGTGAAATGATCAAAACAACACTTGCCGTCAGAAAGCGCTAAACGTCGACAGTCAAGTAAGTTCAATGTTGGTCACAAATTAGTTTTAAATTAAGACGGCCACCAATGACATTTCAGAACACTGTTACAAAATTAGTAAATTCAACCAAGACAATAGTGTTTCAAGTGAGTAATGGAGGATTCGGTTAAATTGCAAATGGGAATTCGTTGTGTATATAGTATGAAATCACGTGAAATAAGGATTCAGATTTGACGATAACAGAAGCGAGTCATCAGAACGTCAAAGCGCAAAACAGCTAGCCAGTAATCAAGGGGTTGATAGGTCTAAGGTCAAACTAGCTGGCAGCACTTGCCGTTCTTCGCTGACATTCATTTACTTTCTGGCCTCCTACCTCCTTGATTATTTACTAGGTTTTGCCAGAGCCTCGGGAAATGTCAGGTTCTTTAACAGAGGATACAGATCACGACCGCCCGCTGTGAGAAATAGGTCCGATTGGTTCTGCGCCTCACCTTTGAGAATGCTGAACCACAACTGAAACCAATCCAGCCATTCCTTTATCTCGGGCAAAGTGGCATACAGGTTCAGTTGCTCGAGATCTGGCAGTTCCATTACGCGACGTCAAATTGTATTAATCAATATAGGCATGGATTAGGGGATCACGTATCCCGGTGGCACAGAACCGCACCAGCAAGAGTAAGCTGGAATCTCCCGTTACCGAGACGCAGGGAAAAGGCCCAAGAAGTAGAGACTCGTTTATTGAACGAAATCAATGGGATAAAGTAATATATAAATAGAAACAACATTGGACAAACGAGTATCCACCGATCGTCGTCGTTGCTCTTTGAGTCACACGGCTCTTGTTTGAACTGCATTGTTGTTGATTAATCGATACTGTTGGTCCATGGCCCAATGTCCAGAAATCGGAACGCGTAGGTGCTTGGATGGTGTCATCTCAGAGGGTTGTCTCACCACATCTCTGTCATCTTTTTTCTTATCCCTTTTTACTTCCTTTTATTGAATATACAAAGATACTATTTTCAGGAAGGCGGAGGCGGCCAAACAAAGGGTTGCTATATAGCAAATAATGAGGAAAGTCGACAGTGGTGGTAGGATTCGAACATACGTTCTCCGGGGTGATGGCTTGGTAACGTCAACAGCGAACCACCACCGCTCAGCATGAAGTGAGCTGTGTGCAACCAATCATACGATTGCATTAGCATTTTATATATGTAAAAATCCGTTGCGATTGTATCTACCGTGTTGTATCCCAAACACCATGGTCTAACTATCCCCGGTTAGAAATAAACCAGGTCATTTAAATATAACACGTTGATTCTCACTAATCGATTTAAAAAACAATCGCAGTTGCACAAAGATCGATAGACACGGGATTGATTATGAGTCGCGGAGTGAGTGGGGAAGTCAAGCAGTCGCGTACAGTTCAATGAAGATGAGCGATCATCGGTTATCCCACTTGTCTTGGACCTAGTTGAAATCTCACGATACACGTTTCACTGGGTCTTTGGGGTCATGCTCGAACGTTTCTTTGTCGTTGTTTCCAATCGTCCGACCAACTAAACAACAAACTAACCAACAAACGAACAAACCAACTAACCTATCTATCTACCTATTTATATATCGATCTATCCATCTCTCTATGTATTTAACTCTGCATGTATACTTTGCTCCTTTTTTTCGTGACAACAGTCAGATTGGTCTCTTATGTTGCCGACCAAATCAACGAATTATAGTGCACCATTCGATCTGGTTACTCGCATAGACGTGAGAAAAACGAATGCACAATCTGGTCATATTATACTGAATAAATTGACCGGAGCGATTTATTCCCCATGCCAAGTTCATCAACTAAAATGTAAGCTAGCTTTATTCTTTGTGGTGGTCACAATGGTAGATGTGAAAAATCACTTTCTTGACCCTGACCCTTCAAATACACAAAAATATGTGGGATCAATAAGTTTTCCTGGAACCTTATGCTGCCCTTCTGGGCTTCTAACATTCCAACTACTTACAGGTTCGGTCTTAAAATAAACAGGCAACGGAAGACACTGCTTAGGCCACCACTGCTATTTCAGATTTAATTTCTTATACTATTATTGCACCGCTTCTGGTTCCATTTGCGCAAACTATGATGTGCTGTAGTAATTTTAGTATTTTTAGTACGCACTGAACACGAAATACGAATCGCGGATTAGCAATCACTGACACGGCGTAAGCACTGGATCACACTGGTATTTGTACGCAACATACCACGTAACCGAGACGCGAAGAAAAGGCCACAGGAGTAGCAGTTCGTTTATTGGAATGAATTGGGAGGGCGGGGGGAGAGATNGAGATTAAATATGTACAAAACGGGCTCAATGATCATCCAAGCCTCTGTCAATTGTGTTCTAGTATTTCTGGGTTGTTCAGCTTCTGCATCCCGACAAGTGTCTGCTCCACCACCAGTTGCATTGTTTCAATACTAACTTCCAAGGATTCTTCTGCAAATTTTCAGAGGTAGAACTGGGTTGCCAAACTGGCCAATGGGACATTATTGCAGTCACCGAAACCTGGCTGACATCCGAAATTCTGGACTCAGAATTACGCTCACCTGGCATGATTCTGCTCAGCCTATACGAGTCGGTGGATTACTACTTTATCATCGAAACAATCTACAGTGTGAACAGCTTGATATTCCCGACGCAGCCCCCGATTCGTTATAGTGTTCACTAAAACTCTCCAAGAACGACAGCTGTCTAATCGGTGTCGTGTACCGACCTCCGCATCTTCAGCCTCAGCCAACGAGATTCTGTTGCAAGCCATGAGGAATTCATTATCACGGAAGTTCACCCATGTTCTCATAACGGGTGATTTTAACTGTCCCAATCTCTTCAGAACGAGAACTTCCCGTAAGCCATTCGAGAGACAATTGTTCCAATTCATTGTCTTGCACCCATTGTACAACCACGTAACAGAACCCACCAGATTTGGAGCAGGTAACGTACCATCAAAACTGGATTTAGTGCTGACTAACGAGGAGCTGATTGAGGAATCTGTCAATGTAACATCTCCACTCGGACGTATTGAAGTTTGATTATGTTGGCTACGCCTATACCCAAGAAAACCGAAAGATCAATAATCGTGCCATCACAGTCTACAAAAAGCTGCAAAAGTTGGCAATACTTAAGCAATGGGTCCTCCCAGAAGACGATAATGATCCTTTGATGACATGGAAGAGCTTTACTGATCATCTTACCGAAATTGTAACGGCTGCAACAAGTATAAAAACTTGTGTTAAATCTGAAACTCGACAATCATTCATTCGCAGCCGAACAAAGAAATAGATAGAGCAAAGAAACTTTTCCTGGCGGGAGTACAGAAGATGTCCATCTATCGAAACTTGGAATAATTATTTCATACTGCGAAATCAGTCTACCAAGGTTGTACGAGAGGATAAATTGATATACCAAGAAACCCTGGCTCAAAAATTCATTTCTCATCTAAAATTGCTTTATAAACATATCTACTCTACAAGGAAGGTGAAATACGGAATACCAGCATTGAGATCGTCTGGATGTGTTTCAACTACTACTCTTGAAGCTGCAGAGCTCGTCAAAAGCAGTTCGATCAGGTGTTCACTGCAACGACGCACGAAGCCTTACAGGTTCTAAGCAAGCTACCCTGTATACCGTATCCGTCACTGGATAACATGGCTTTTGACAGTGAGAAGGTTAGAGCAAAACTACTAACTTTGCGTAAAAAATCATCCCCAGGAGCAGACTTCATGCATCCCCGGACTCTGATGCCGCTAGTCAATAACATTTCCGAAACTCTGGCTGTTGTTTTCCAAAGGATGTTCAACGAGGCAGTAATTCCGCAGTCATGGAAGGAAAGGGTGATTCCCCCATTTACAAAAAGGGATCTCGCAGTGATCCCGCCAACTCCCGCCCTGGTACACTTCTTGCGATGTTGTCGAAAGTCATGGAAGCTATTGTGGCAGATCTGTCGATGGAATATCTGGAGAAGCATGAGCTTTTTTCTCGAACTCAGCACGGATTTCGGCTCAAGCACTCGAGCACCAAAAATCCACTTCATGCACGGGATGAGTGGACAAAATCCGTCGATGCAGGCCAGCCATTGGATATAGTTAATTTGGACTTCTCCAAGGCATTTGATCGGGTAAACCACCAAATACGGCTGCAAAAGCTCTACAATTGCGGAGTAAGAGGTTTGGTTCTGGACTGCATCAAAGAGTTTCTCCGACAAGGAACCGTGTCAGTTCGTGCTGGTGATTCATTATCAGAGCTTATCACCACTGCCCGAGGGTTTCTCAAGGATCTGTGTTGAGGTCTCGTCTCTTTCTGATATTTATAAACGACCTGCCACATGTCCTTGGGTCTAATACACTTTTATTTGCGGGTGACGCTATGATCCGGAGAACTGCAACACATCCAGAGGATTATATAGGACCCCAACAAACGATCAATGCAGCCCACCGATGGTCAATCGCCAATGAGTTCAACGTTTCCAAATGCAGAGTTATTTCCATGCGGCACAAGATTCGTTTCTCCTGTGTTCTGGGGAACCAAATACTACCGCTTGCCACTGAAGAAAGAGAATTGGGAGTTATGGTGGGTCATGGGATATTTCGCGTACTGTGCCAGAGCATCATCCATCACCATAAAGCAAATTGAACTACTCAGACGTGTTTTCGGGCAGTTCGAAAGAGCACCGTTCTCAAGCTTGCTATCACCGTCCGTTCGTTCACACACAGGGTATGCCGTTGAAGTGTGGAATCCATGGTTGAATCACAATAAGAAGACTCTAGAACGTGGGCAAAGGCTGGAAACAAAATTGGTAAAAGGTCTGTATAACAAGACATACTCCGAAAGATTGCAACTATTGGGACTCTACTCATATCAATGCCGCAAAATTCAGGGGACCTAATCTTGGCATATCACATACTGCATCAACCTAACCACCTGGCCGTTCTATACTAACTTTGTCTTAAAATGATCACCTAAGGGTGCATCCACTAAAGTTAAAGACCCGGAACAGCTACCTTGGTTGCCAGCATCACTCGTTTGCAGCCAGAGTGTGCGGCGTATGGAATTCTCTTCCATCCCATGCAGTGTGTGCTCCTACAGTTGAACTATTTAAATCGCAACTTGATAAAGCAATGAAACACCTAAAATTTCAACATTTGTGAGTGCAATTGTTCAAAATATTCTGTAAATTCCAATGGGGCATGATAAGCTTTAGCTTTGCTAAACCGCCCATAATAAAACTTTGACTTCGACTTTGATTGGTTCATTAGTTGATACAATTGGCCTGTGGTTTGTAGTTCAGAGGCTGTGACACGTACGCCCATTGCTGACGTCACCTGGGGAAGCTTGATTCATTACAGGTGTCCGAAAACTATAACGTGTCACTCCGTGGTATGCGTCATCCCATAGACCATGATCACCTTATGTACCGTACCAGGGAGTACAAACCACTACAAAGAAACTTTATCCGCTTCCCTTAGTAGCATTTCCTTGATGAGAGATAACCCTATTTGAAGTGTTAGATGCATACGTTTTTCCAGTGATATGTTAATGGGAGCTTGTATTTAAGTATGTTTGTAATATGATCAATTCTGTTTTCGTAACTACATAGAGCAAGAGTAATAATTCAATGAACTGTCACATAGTCTTAGCAGATCAGCTGTATTCATTTTTACGTAAAGGATATTTTTAGTCCTTAGCTCGTTACCTGTTATTTGAATCAGTAGGCGTGTAGTTTTCAGAGACATTCAGGCAAGCCAACAAAGTATGAAATTTAAGAATCATCTATAGAATAAATTTTGCACCACCCGAAACACAGCATCGCACGGAAATTCCTCTATGGGTTTTAAATATTGCTATAGTCTGGTCATTATTCATCCCATACGTTTGACAAATGTCTTATGACAAATCTATTCTTATCGAAATATGATAGCGGAATTCTAAAGTGTTGGGACAGTGGCGTAAATTCGGTCCATATCATCGATCCTGAAAATATTGTTTACGCAGGAAGATCACAACCACAATCACCTTTGAGACTCTCATTGCAAGCCCCACGTTGTACCCATGTTATTATTCATAAATATTTTGAACGTTTTTAGAGTAGCAAGCTTTGATTATCCCATTTGATCTTCCAGAGGCACCAGGCCCTCCTGATGTTCTCAGGTGTGGCTTTCACTCCTTGGGAGATCGTTAATTCCCTCAAAATTCATGCATTTACATGCGATAGAAATGTTTGTGATCACCAACAAAGGGTACTGGACAGCTATTTCTTCCTGTTTGGGACTCATAAGCAGTGCGTACTTTTATTGATTTTTTTCATCAAAAGACAAACAATATAACGAACACACTTGCTCTCGTACCTTCATCTTCAGGCATCCACAATTGTGTGTGCTTGTACACTGAGGAATAAACGTAATTCGTTCATTAGGGTTAAATGGGAAAGGATAACAATATCTATCAGTTTCTATTGGGCACGTGGAGGAGGGAGAGGGCTTGTGAAACCAAGGTCAATTCTGGACATTTTGGCTGACCTTTTTTTCCACCTGTGATGTGTCTTACCATGTTGCGTCATCAGGATATGATTCAGGTCATGTTTCCGCCATAGTTCTGCACCAACCTCAAGTTGGTCATCCGCTCCTCATCCATGATTACATATTCCTTCACTTGCACATTTCCGGCAGGTTATGTGAGACAACTGATGAGATAGTTTTCAAGCAGAATCGGAGAACATAAACTGGACTGACCAAGCAACGAATGCAACAAAATAATAATCAGTGTGATTGAGGATCACCTCGTCAATACCAGGTACCAGAATGATAAGGTGGCATTGAAAATCGTCTACAAAGTGCCCCAAAACAAGTCGAATTACATTCGGCGCCGTCACCAGGCAACGGCAAAAGCAATCAAAATACTTAACTCAACGTTATGCAAACAGAAGAAAATGGCTGCTGGCGTTCGGCTGTTTTGCTTCACCCAAACCTACATGGCGAACCGAACCATGACCTCAATCATGTCTTGATAACGCAAGATGGCGTGACACATCGCACGTAAAAAAGGTTAGCCAAAATTTCCATAATTGACTTAAGTCCCACTACACCCCTCCATTTCTTCATGTGCCCCAGTAGTGGTTGACATGTATTGTTGTCCTTTCTCACTTAATGGACCTTAAGGAACCAATCACGTTTATTCCTACCTTAATGTATAAGCACACAAGTGCAAATGCCTGAGAACGGAGTTATGAAAACAAAATAGTTATTTTGTTGATCTTATGATATTCTTATAGGAATTTTCCATTTCATGCATCATCAATACGCCTTGTGCGTATTTTTCCCAAGAAGCCTACTTCAATGAATGAGTGGAAATATTCCATCAGCAAAAGCAACTATTTTTTAAATCGAATTCAATGTTATTGTCGTATATTTTTTCTTTATTTGTTTCGCACTGAGCAGATCTAAACGTGAGATGGAACATCTGTTAGTTTGTTCATTTCCCGTCAGCGCACAGTACACCCAGACAAGGCGCACAGTGGAAACCGCCGAACAGGCATTCTCAACACGTGCACGAGCCATCAGAAACGGTGTGCCGCTTGAATCCCTTATTATTCTGCATTTTGTAACTTATAATAATGTAATTCTGGAAAAACTATATCCCTGAAAACGCATGGTACGTTTTAAGGTTGTTTTTTTCATGCAACAGGTATGCATTCTGATGTCCGTCAGGTCATTCGGAGTGTATAATGCCAGAGATCGGCGTCATATTTTGTGTGCGAGCTTCCTGTGTAAGATTACCCGGTGAATCGTGATAGTACTGTTATTGTTCCTGGCATTACTCATATTTATGAAAAGTAGGCAAAAGGAGGCGGTTGTTTTCAGCAATCAAAAATGAACAAGACTTCTTAGAGCGAATTGCTGTGTTCTAAATGATAACTACGGACTGTTCCATTCAATATCCTCCGTGCTGCCGGGAATTGTGCAGACATGTTGAAAATTATACATCTTGTTATAAGTACACCAAAATATCTATACCCTATCTCTGGTTCGTAATGAACAATTCTCCTCAAATCAGTACCGATCTTACGGAATTATCATACTGTGATGGATATTGCATGCAGATAACATAAATAAATGAAACCACTTTCCCATGAGCAGTTATGAATAACTTGATGCAGTGAAGAGTATGCACTCTCACGTAAGGTGCCAAGAGAAACTTCGTTTTCAGAAAACTTGGTGAAAATAGTACCTTTTACATTCAAGCAACCCCTCTAGTTTATTGGTCTCATATAACCAGTGTAGCCCATACTGTTTTCTCTACAGTGTAAGAATCGATTTTCCCTGCTCCTTGTTAACGACATCAAGTTCCTATAACCTGTTTTGTTTTTAAATCACAATCTTTCATGGTCCACGCAAGTTCATGAAACTTTGTATAAGATTGGAAGTATATCATTTTTCATTCTTACACCAAAAATGTCTTCTATATCACATAACCTAACCTTTGAGTTTAAGTAAGATGACATCACTTCCCACTGGTTATATTGTTCACCAATTATTTTTCCTAGTATCCTTGCAAAACATTTTATTTCTGTGAGAAGATACTTAAAGCATCATTCAAAGTTCAGTGAACTTACTCAAGCGTTCGTTGTATATAATATTTTTAGTAGACACATTGATGCATCCAACGAAATTACTTCATCCAGACTTGAGAGCGTTTCACACCCTTTGCATAGTGAAATACGTAGAGCCGAGTTCAAGTCCAACATACGAGCTTATTTTGTTGCTTACTGTGTTCGCGTAATTCTTCTTACTGCAATTACATTTTTTCTATATTTATCACGTCTACTTGCCACCGAAAAACAAGTAACCAATAAACATCGTGCAAGTTTACTTACTTAGCTAATTTTTGCGTTCTATTCTAATCAGAATTATTCGTAGAGAGAACAACTGAGAAATCTGAAACTTCGCCCAACATGGGTGCATGGAGCTGATATTGAATTGACTTGGCGAGCAGTCTATCAAGAAAATCGGCTTCATCGATAACGCGATAAGTCAAGAAGATAGGCCACTAGATCGGTCAGATCCGATCATTCTTTGTCATTACGTGATTTTATTCAAACACAGGGTATCTTGTTAAAATTGCTCATGTTTGCACAGTAATTTTCACAATTGACCATAAATGAGACAGGTTTCGTAAACGTAAGCGCATTCATGTTTCGGGCAGTTACAAATGTCGCTGAGCAAGACCGATCGAACGTCTGCGTTAGTCAAATACTGGATGGTTCAGTGCAGTGGTTGAACAATACAGAATAAGAACACCGGTTGTCTTTGCACTTCTGAGTTATCCGGAACACTCAATGCCACGCGGCGAAAAAATCGAAAGAAAAACATTGAAATTTGGGGCACATCTGTTTTCATTTCTGTGCAGAAAATGAGGAATACATCAGTCGGTTATATTATCGAGGCTATACAACGCTGTTACTCAAATAATCTACACCCTAGAACTCTGTTCACATTAAAGCCAATGATCTTCGCATTTAGTAAACGAACTACCTGATGGTGTTCTTTCAGTTGTTTTCTTAAGGAGTCAAGTGTTTGATCTGTCTACTGAAAAAGTAAACTGTGATGTAGTTGATGAATTCGTCGTGTCAATGAGGCATGAGCTGAAAAGCTGAGAAGCAATGTACAGCTGTTTCGACCCGATTGATTCTTGATCAGCAGTACGAAAACATCAACCCAAATGGGGATCGAATCCGGGACCTCGTGAGTAGAACGCAAGCGTACTATCCACTACAAAACGGGCAGCTGCTCAAGGCGATTCTCATTTTTAATATACACAATGTAGCACAATCCATCTAATTAAATCAAATCCTTCATTACTTTCATGTAACAAGTGGTCAGGTTGTGAAAGTTTCCAACCGAGTCATCAAATCCGGAGACCATGGGATTTGGGGAGTGTGTAACCGAGGCAAGTCGCACCTCCGCTTTCCCGAAGGTCCAACAAGAGGTACAGCAGTTTGACCATCCAGACAACAGCAGTGGGCCTGACGGAGCCGATGAGGTCAAAGAGAGACCTTGAAATGAACCCATATTTTTTTGATTTGATATTCCGACAACTGCAATCGATATCTCGGTGTCTTGGAAGGAGGAAGAGCAATGGGAAATCGTTTCTGCCAAAAAGGAATTCATGCGCTTGCCCAAATTCCGCCGATTCACCTTCACTTGCATCACCAATACACTCCACATATAAACGATTAGACAAAAGACTGATCCACCAAATGAACCTCACACCCTTCACTGAGAGATACTACACCCCAGAACTCTCTAAGGAGAACATTTCGAAAAGCCATTATCTGTTCGACCGGTGTTGCACAAAACTATGTATTGTTACTATTGCTAGTTTTTATTCTGTCCCTTATAATTTGTTCAGTGTGATTATTCATACTTGAGAAACTACGTAACGGCAGGCACAACAAATAAGAGAGTGAGAGATAGAGAAAAATCAACCGCTTTAGTTGTTCGTTGCTTATTATCTGATGCTGCCCTCGAACCAAGAAGCATCGGAGGTTTGGTGAGATATGTTTCGTTTCCGTTTCATTGCAAAACCGAACACGTCAAGTTAATTACGAGGAGCGACAGATAAAACATCCGAGGCGTTCTCCCGTCGAACAATGTTTGAGTGTTTCCCTCACCCGAGGCTCTACCTGGGTCGACTAATGCTTAACGATTTTTCAGAATACGTTTTCGGTCCGTTCGCTGAATTTGTGTTCTGGTGTGTAGCCCGTCGTAGCAGTGTTAATCGTTCCTCTAACGGATGATTAATTTCGTTGCAAACTGGTGTATTAGGACAGAACCCTAACATACTATGGAAGTGTTGAACTCCAAGCACTAGCTTCCTCCAGGCAAACGGAATTCAACTTCAAACCCACCATCAGTCACTTTCGTTTGATGCCAAACCGGTGTAATTTCAGTCCATTTTCAATCCTATTGATTGATCTCTATAATAGATGAGGTCCATACGAGAGAACGTTATCGGACACACAACCCTGTCGTTTTAATATTTCCTCCGTTGGTTATATTTGATACTTGATTGAAAAACAAGTACGTAGCTCAACAGCAATCGTTGAATTAAATAAAACTACTAGACCAAAATAAACCTGTTTTCCAGGTTGGCAAAACAGTGCTTTTCTGTTTGGGAAGATCAGGAAGTACAAAGCTTTTGTTCTGTAACCTGATTTGCTCAAATGGAAGACAGACTTACTTACAAAAGTTGTGGAGGAGTAAGCTTGGTCAAATTCTTAACAAAACCGCGTAGGTAGAGGACTGTTAACAGTTATTCAAATCTTAAGATTCTAGAGCGTGGGTGTTTTCGCCTTAAAAAGGACAACGAGATACAAATAACTGGACCAGTGAGGTAGAAGCAGATAGATCCGACAAGGTAGCTGAAAATAGCTGATTCCAGAAACTACACGATAGACATCCTTGATGTGATGGACCACTAACCAAAGTGGACACCACAACAGTATCGAGATAATAGATTGAAAACGAATAAATAGTATAACTCAAGCTCCACCCTACTGACTTATGAATGAGACTGTTCAGAGAAACGCTTGGGGGTTGGACACTACAATACATACATATACCTACTACGATCAGGTACTCAAGTGGTGCAGCACCTAACAACACCGAATGTGCGTGCATACCCCACGCACCTACCTCCTTAAAACGCGCACATTGCTCATACCCTACCTATACCAGACCATGTCTAAATGGGTATGAGTAAATATGAGATTCGGTCAAGTGATATCTGCAAATCTCTCCATTTCAGGGATAACCTTTTTCAATAAGAATAAAGTAGTTTAAAACATAGAACACAGAGGCTACGCAGTGCACATACCAAATAAGTCCAATACAATTAATGCAAACCGTCTAGTGATGTGTTGGATATAATGAAATTCGAAACAGCTATGCCTCGAGGGTATTTATTAAATCTTCAGGGGTACAACATTTTGGTTAGTAGTCATTAACAATGCCTATCCGCGGATTCACACATTCCAGCTGTTATGGTGACTGAATTGTAATAACAATAACGAACATAGATGACTGGATTGATTTGACAGCGAATTTGACTGTTATAGGTGGTGCAGAGCACTCATTCATTCTCAAGCGAGTAAGCCAGCGCTTTGATATATCCACCCAAATGTAATGAGGGCAAATCGGGTCCCCGGATTTGTTTTCCCAGCAGAAGTTTGAAATGTAATCTCAATGCGTGAGGTGCATGTAAGCAGAAGCGCAGCGGTGATCTGCTTAATCCGTGATGAAACTGATCTCATAGCAGTTGTGGTGTGCAGCGAACGGGTAGGGCGTTTCAAATGATTTTTAAACCAACTGTACTCTATCCGATCCTTAGCTGCAGCTCTCACAGATGCGAGTTCAAAATGACGCTTTTACGCAAGACATTCAGTCTTTCGTCACTATACACATCCACGAGTGTACCTTTTCTAATTCTTCACTTANTTCACTTATCTCTCGGAACCTCCTACCCCCCCCCCTCAGGATGAGTTCGCACAAAATGCGATTTGCATCTTGTTGTACGCTTTTTATACATGTGTGCATGCACGAATAGCCAAACTTTGTAAAAGTGAGAGAGCAAGAATCTCGGTTGAAAATCGGAAGGAGAAAAGAAGCAGTAGGCAAGAAAACAAATTAAAAAAGGAAACACCTGATAGGTCAAAAGGCATCAATTTAAAAGTGCGCTAATTTCTGAGCGTTTCTGCTCACTGACGCACGCACTTAAGCAAGTGTGTGTGTATACATGTGTGTTGGGAAATAAATAAAAAATTAGTGTAATACTCTAGGGGATCTCCGTGAACAGAGATAGGGAGGACTAGGAGGATGATTCTTTGAGCATCTGGAAAGCACTTTAAACTGTCGGTAGGTGGCGCGGATCAGCCGTATCCAAATAAGAGGCTTGCACAAAAACCTCACAAACATAGACTGGCGTGTATATGGACAGCTGGGAGAATATGGGACTTTAAGGATTAATTGAAGATGTTTCTCAAATAGGATAGTTAAAAAAAATCATGCACGCAGAGTGCTGATAAATTGTTGAAAAATCCGAATAAAAATAGTACTTGGTGATAGACGATTTCGAACAGTACAGTAGTGATAATGCTGCAATTGATGATGATCATGGCAATAATGATGATGTTGGTTGGTTGAATGGTAAAGATTATGCGTCATATACAGCAACCCAATGACCCCACTTGTTGGTTGTCGTCGCTGCGTGTTTGCGTAGGCCTTTTAGATGGACCGCATGCGTGAAGCTGAGAGCTATGTGGTCTACATAAATAATGCGGACCAAAGTGGGGCGATCACACGTGCAGAATGCTCACGGATCACCTTCGTGTGTCGAGCTCGTCGGAGGTGGCTTCGGTTCAATACTGTCGAATAAGATGAAAATAAACGTGACATTAATTCATCTACAAATCCTAAAGGTTAGTGTAACAGAACAGTAAAATTTGCGCGTGAAAAAGTAAGGAAATTATTCCTGTAAAATGTTGATCAAACATGTTGATATGTTATTGGGTCTTAAAATTAAGCATCCTCCGCCATCACCATCACCATCACCACGAAGTCGACAACTACCATCACCCAAATAAGGTTTTCCAAACGTCATACCAGATGTACAAAGAGAGCAGTTCGTCTCGGGAAATATGAAGAATCGACACTGATGCGAATCGAAACACAAGACAAAATTACGTTGATAAAATTGGGTAAACTGCGCTTCAGAAATCATGATAACGATTACCTTCATCCTCACTCCGTACTGCATCTTGATAAGTTGTTAACCAGCAACACATTTTGCATAGCTTACCGACACAATGAGCATATTTAACACAACCATCACATGGAGATGTTTGTAGAAAGGCGAAAGAAATCGGTTATTCGATATCATCCCAACAGATATTTACCACAAGGGGAGAGATAATCGAGATATTAGTCGATTTCTTAGCGGATTTTGGCTGTGTTCATCCGTTTTGGTCTCGTTAACCCAACTGAGTATTGAACCGGGGACCGTACAGTTAGACCGCAAGCATACTACTACCCACCTGAGCACCGGATGGCTGATCAGATGGTTTTTCACTTTACCGATACAGCACAACTTATACTAGCAAGTTTGATGCATGCATCCCGCTTCGTCGAACTTACAACTATGTAGTCCCCAAAGCTATAACTCGATCGGAATCATTCTGATCCTGACTACTTGTTTATAGATAGTAGTAGATGATTTTATTCGATTTCCTTGGCTCAATTGGGTCAACGGATTCGCACTAGTAATCAAACCCAAACAACTGTGCAGTGCTTCTTAGCTTTTCAGTTCGAGTTTCTTCAACCCCATGTATAACAAAATGCATCATGTAATACTAAGCGGTAAGAGGAAATTTCTCAAGTCATTTACTGACATACTGAATTGTTGAAGAGAAACAGCCGCGTCCAAATCAGAGAATACGCGAACTGAACTGATTGTGTTGTTTCTGCCGGCTATGATCAATAGTTATGACTCATTGAAACAAAAGTGAATCCAAGATTCCATAGATTAAACGCCGATGCATTAGCGCCTTTGACCGCAGCTGAGTTGACTTTCGCATGCTGACTGAGTCAAAAATACTACACTAGTTCGGTTCCGGAAGCGGCAAAAGCTCGTTTCTTTGATTTTTGCTATGAAGTCATTACAGCCGGCAGTGTTGTGAAGTATTACTAATATTCCTGAGGAAAATGTTTCGATTTCGGAAAACGATGTGACTGGCGGTTAAAAATGAACAAGAGCAAATCAGTGTATTCCAGATGAGTCGCTTTTATATATGTTACCCAAGTTATCCATGCTCGTATCGTTGTTCCGGCCCGGAACTGAACTTGTGGAATTAACGAAAGCAGTATGCATGTTCAAACTGTTGTTGAGATAGTTGACGGTAAAGAACGTTTCCAGATGAACTAGTCGCGTGTGGATTACGCTGACACATGCTCTCACTGATCTTTGAACAGGGCAACAATAAGATCTTCAAAAACTGTTTAAGAGCACATACGATGGCTTGATTCAATGTGATCGCGATTGCTCTGACTGTGGATTGGATTTCGACTGATGAGTTGGATCGGATACCACCAATCCGGTAGAATACGGTGTGTCACTTTTGGATTGTTTTCAATGCAAAAATGTGAATGGCACTGTATGCAATCATATTTTGATAGATAAAAAATTAGATAAACAAGCTGGAAAGTATATTCGAATCAGTGGTGGCCTATTAGCTTCTTCACTATACGGGAACACACAGAAGAGTCCAGAAAATACTAAGCGGAATTTTCAGGCAATTTATTTTTGAATCAAATCGTAGCAAAGACTTCGTGTAGGAGGACACAAAAATGAGTGAAATGATAAATGGGTGGTTGATCGAGGAGAGTGCGTTTCAGCTAAAACATTTCCTTGCGAGTAATCCATTGCAAATACCTATGTCATGGGACGGGAAAAATGCAGCAGGCTACCTTGTGCTTGTTAAAACCTTGTCGTTTTCTTGGCCAAACGTTAGCGCGAACACAACACAGAAACACTAATGTGACCCACCCGTGACTGGGCCATTCAAACAAACTTTAGCACCGAAAATCCCAGTAACTTCAAATACTCACACTACGCACCGCAAACGACGTTATCAAAGTGAATAGTCCATTTAGAGGTACAGCAGAAAGACTAATACAGTACTAATCTCCAGAAATATTATTTTTTCAAAGTATTATATTCGAACAAACTCTTGCGGACTGATTGCATTAAGCTCTGTTGAATATTACAGATCAACAATATTGCTAGATTATATTGTTAAAATGGAAAACAATATCATAAACTGTTGTGTTTTTAATTCTGTGACGCATTAGTTTGCTTAAATGCCTTGGAACTTAATTTTTGGGAGTTTGTAGTTTTTAATATTTGAAAGCCTACATTCATTCAATGCAAGGTATTTACCTTCATTCTTATACAGTTTCAATAGTGTCACTGATGATAATCCATAAAATTGTCTTCAAAATCGTAAGGTACAGAAAGCTCCACTCGAATTTCCCTGTTCACTGTTTTTTGTTCGGACTCTAGTTGATGATTTCAATACGTAAATTGTTCTCAAGAGATAATTCTAGTCCAGTGTTAACAGGTTACAGACACCAAGTCATAAATGACAGGAACAGGCACGCTATTTGATCTATTGGTCTCTCGACAGTACAGTTCTTTGTGTCTTAATGGCGTTTCATTATAGGTGAACTTCAGACGACAAGACCTTGTTGCTCTACCGTAAATCGAGGGAAAATGTAGAATCGACCGCGAGTTCCCCATACCTGCCTGTAGCTACCAGGGTTTTTGGTTTCAAGAACAAAATTTCCTGAAACCCGTTCATTCTTATCATTTTCCTCAATCACAAGATAGGGTTTGGTTCCATCCAATTAGTGCCACACTACAGGTAATAAACATGCTTACATTCTCCGAAATGTAGATTGACAAGGCACTCCTATTGTCATTGACAGGCAAAATCCACAAATACTGAGGTTCCATTTGTGGCTACCATGGTGCAGAGTTGGAACACGGAAACGGCTATACCAGCAACCGAGTATGTGAATCTAAGTTAATAAAGTTTAATATGCTCCAGCTTGAACAGTGTTGTCGATCGACTTAGGGAAGGTTTTATGGTTGAAGGCCAATCAGTCTACATTGTGATTTTATGAATGACCTTGTATGTATACATTGAAAACGTGGTGTGATTACAATGGCAGATTCACAAGGATCAATCTTGCTCTCAGCCAAAGTCCAATCTCTCTTCTCAGCAAGCCATTCATAGAGAATATTTTCTACGTCAGAAATCAATAACCCAATTTTCCTTCGAAATTATTAGCACTGCTTTCTTTCAGCTGTTGAATGAAGTTATCCCAATCCGTTGGTGGATTGGTCGAGGGAAAAAGCTTTTTCTCTTTATAGAAAGCCGTCAGATATCCCACCACAGGAGTCTTCAACGATTCCTTTATTGAAATCGACAAAACAGTCCTTTCGACTCTACTACTTTTATCTTAGGTCAGAGTATTGCTCCCATCGGTCCACCATTGAGCTAAATGTTAACTTAAGACTTAAGCAACAGATGTGGCAACTACAATCCCGAAACTTACTAACGAGGAGTAAAAAAGATAAAGATGAAACGCCAGCACCATATTTCTATTTCTTCGTTTAGTATGAGTGACGCAATAAATTATGGTCCACACTAGTTCATTATTATATAGTTACCACTGGTGTCTATTGGGTTATCTTCACCCATTTTTCGAATCACCTGGTAGCTAGTGGACATAGCTTATTTTCGGGATAGGGTTTTCATATCAGAAAAACTTGGAAAATCTTGTTAACGCTTAATTTTCCTGTAGGTCAAGTAATGAGAAAAACACGGTGGATTATAGCTGTGTTTTTGTAAAACTGATAAAAATAAATCACGTATTTACTTTCCATTTGAGCTTACTCATTACCTGGCATTTTACTTTTCTGTAACGGTGGCGAATAGTTAACAATGACAGACGAATCACCCAAAATAGTGTGAAAGCAATATTGAGACTGATTTGAAAAACAGATCCGGGTAAGTCGCTGGATTTGGACCATAGAGCAATCCAATCGTGCAAGTAAACGCATACCCCGCAATCATAGTATTATTATTTACTGCAAAAACATAAACTTCATGGAAGTCGTACTTATGACAATTATGTTTAAGGACTTCAACTGTATAGATCGAGGGCAACCAGATTCGGAAGGTCGTGAGGGCTGAAACTATTAGACTGAATTATGATGATAAAAGAACATAACTCGGCTGCGTCAACCACCACGGTCAACAGTCGATTACGACACGCATGAACGCTTTATAGATTGGAGCTATCGAGACCCGTATAACAGGTACACATACCAGCGGGCAACACACACACAAATTAATTATAAGGTACTACCAACAGTCATATTTTAACCGATTTTCTGGATCCCTGTTCATGTTCGATTGAACTCATACAAATAACTCAAGAGCGAATTCATGAAAAATTATGTTTCCATATACGCTGTCACTCCTCGCAAAACACGCAGTGACTTGTCAACTTACCCAATAACGCGCGGATAAATTGGTCTTAGGGAATAGGAGTCATTTTGAACAACTTCAAGTGTATGGACGCGTTCATTCAGAGGGGAATCAACCAGAGGTGATGGGTTAATATGAGCTTGTCTAACCCGTTCGACAGGCAGCGGGCGGGCTTCCTCCGGATCAGTCGGCGACTCCAGCGAACTGTACGACGTGGCCGTAAACCTTGGTCGCTGTTCCAGAGATGAGCCTAACATTCTATAGACATTCACAGAACCACTACTTCCACTCATCCGATCACGATCATGACTAAGCAGAGTGATCGAAGTATCGGTCGGATGAAGCATACCGGCATCCATATCCATGCTGCTTATTGTGTCACAGGAGGAATCCATAGCGATTTTATGTGCATCATACATATCCGTCCGCACACAGTTCTCTAAGTCGTTATGGGACCGGGATCGAGTCACCCGTACCACTGGGATGCAATGCGTACTAGTGGATGGTGTTGCCACAACGGATAATCGCTGAATGCTTACATCCTCAGACCTATTGTTGACCTGGTTTTATTCAAAAGATGAAAAGAAACAAAAATATCAGATGATAAAAATTCTTGTCACTGATTTCAATTATTGGTGAAAAAGATCAAGAAGAAAGCAAATCTTTATCAGCTAGTACGGCACTGGTTTTCCAAGGTTGGTGTAAACTTTTCTTGGTCATTTGGAGGGCATCCAGGGAATCAGACTACCGACCGACTTGGCACAAACTGCACCATTTTTACTCTCAAATTTGATTGGTCTAAGTGATATTGAGGAATACCGCAACTATCAAGACAGTTATCTTAATATAATCAATAAACTCAAGAACTTATTTTTTAAATTATTCATAGGCAGCTGTTTGAAGCATTAGATCCCGTTTACAATTGTTAATTATGCCATACCTTTCAATCTCTGGTTACATCTGATTCGAATTGCAAACAATAAGAATAACGATATCGATAGAAATTAATACCATGTAATGGTACCAGAGACCAATACTCTCAGTGATTGTGCCTGACATCTTATTATGAAAGTGAAAAACCGTAGAGATATGCTTTATTTAAGCGTATATAAGTCTCAGGGGAGAGACCAATAGGAACCCACCGTTTTTCTTTTCATCGAATGCATAACTTGTCTAAACGATTTCAGCAATGGTGAAGCGGTCAATCAATGGTGCACCATGTAATACAAATAATATGGGGAGCATCAAGCGGCTATGACGGGATGATTTCAAACCTCAGAATAAACCCATAGTCATAATCAGAACACAGGTTGTAGGCGAACATGTTTTCGGGGAGTTCCTTGTGAAGCCAGTACAATCACATGTATGTGAGGAAAGAACGGGAAAGTGTTGTGTTGGGGTCAAATGTGTCGGGGTCAAATAATTATAGCAAAGGGGTGGGGTAGGGACACATTTGTCACTCGTTCTCATGTTCAGATAAGAACGGGTTACGTAAGGGTTGATAATTGATTGGGGTCATCGCAACGCTCATGAGTGGTGAAAGCTGAATTAGTATCCACCTTATGTCCAGTTTCCACCAAGTGTGCAACAATGGAACTAGAAATAACTCCAATTCCTTCGTGCCTAAGCCAAGCGGGTTGATATTCCTTGATGAGCTTAGATAGCTGCCTTGTCGTACAACCTACATAAGTGGCACCACAAGTGTACCTGAATTGGTAGATGAGCACTGACGAGGTCAACATAAGCAACTAATCCTTGTTTTGGCATCGGATGACGAGTGATGTTGAGAACACGCATCTGAGTTTAGCAGCATTGAACGTTGTTTTGACTGCGGCACTCAGGACTCTACTCAATCTTTCAGCTGATGGATTTCCTGGATCTCGCCCAAAGCGGACAACATCAATCATGAGCGTTGCGATGACCCCAATCAATTATCAACCCTTACGTAACCCGTTCTTATCTGAACATGAGAACGAGTGACAAATGTGTCCCTACCCCACCCCTTTGCTATAATTATTTGACCCCGACACATTTGACCCCAACACAACACTTTCCCGTTCTTTCCTCACATACATGTGATTGTACTGGCTTCATAAGGAACTCCCCGAAAACATATGTTCGCTTACAACCTGTGTTCTAGTTATAATAGGAGTTCAAACACAAAATCTTTGTGGTGGTAAACAGTTGAATTTTACCATTTGAATATCGCATTACATAATTCTTTTCTGTAAGCTAATCCAAATTTTTCTACTAAAGTGATCGCTGAAATGTTGCCCGATGCATCATGTAATTACCAGCTGATTGGTGTGATTTCGATAAAAAAAACTATGAGGTTAGTTATGCAGGGCACATCTTTCTGCAATCTGTATGCCTGTTTGTTCACTACCCTTTTGCTTGGCAAGATCCTGTACATCGATCTTTGTTTCGCTTAGAATCCCTTTTTGCTGTACGAGTACAATTCAGCCTTACTATATACTAGAAAGTGGGACGGAGATGTAGATGTTGGTGAATATGAATGCAGGGATTTTGAGAGCGAAAATCAAACTTCTTTATGTGGATTTTAGGTTGTCATCACCGTGCGTAAATCCGTTTGTAGCTGAACTCGATAGCTTAGGCAGAAAACTTTTCACCAAGGGTGATATTCGTCCGCAATATGATCCGTGATGATTTAATGCACTGAAGACCACTACCCGGATGCAGTTCCGGGAGTTATTCCAATAGGCGCCTGTGCGCCTGTAAGCATGTACAGGTGAAATACTAATTTTGGTTGACAAATCTTCCAAAAGGAACGCGAAGGCATTGGTTAAACTACATGGTATTACTTGATTTTACATCGTCTACAAATATCGTAAAGCTGTTGACCAGTCACACACACACAGAACACACCTTGTGGAACAATGACAACAATGAAGTCGAACTGTGTGAGCAGAAAAATGATATAATATTACCACACACACACCACTCAGTCTTACGATGTTTTATAATCATAAAGGAGTTTATCAATTCCGCCTAGTAGCATACATCAAATGAAAATACATTTCCAAGCATAGCACAGAATGTGAAGAAAGAAATTATGAAAGGACTTTTATCGATAATGTCGCGGAATAATTGGATGACGCAAGTGAAAAAATAACTCAGCGGTTTCCGAACGACAAATAAAATGAGATAATAGTTGATTTAGGCAACACCAACTAATCCCGCATCTCAAAGTTTTCGATTTTTTGCTTTTAGAGAAACTTTGACACTCCTAGCTCCAGCCACAACTAGCTTCAGTTCCAGTTTGGACAACCATTAACCATGCACTTTCGTGCGCCGGGTTTGGTTACTATCCTTTAGCTGCCCATTTAAATGAAGAATAGAACGACAGGAACGTACATTACAGTCTATTCCCCCAGAATGTTCAGTGAACCTTGCAAGAGTTACTTTGTCACTGCTCATTAACCTTCTAATGCATGGTATCAAATCCTTACATTTCATTATAATACCGCAAAATAAAATTTAAAAATCTTGTATATGCACCCTTAACAATCAACCAAATTCGTTATTTACCCGATCTGATGTACTAGAATGAAGCGGACTGGGCTGCTGAGCGAGGGAGCCCGATCGCGTTCTCCCAGTCTCTAATAAATTCGGAGTGCTCGCACTCCGGTCCGGACTGTCTCCATTAGGTCCAGCTCCACTGGCCTGTGTTGGCACATATTCACCATCCGTGGAATGAGAAGCTATTTCCTCGTCCCGGGCACTACGAGGCAGGGTGGATCGCAAAGATTCCGTTAGTTCCATATTGTCCATTATGTGATGTTGAAAGTGATAGTGCCGATGATGATAGTCCGCGTGATTTGTTGGACGATTGGCCGTGCGACGTGGCAAACGCATTGTGGTAGCTGTGCTAATTCGATTGAGCAAACGCCAAGCCCGAGATTGATCGGCGCTGGATTGTACAGCACGACTCCACTCGCGATCCGGTGATGTGGACGCATCCATACGGAATGATTTATTAGTGTCCGCCAGCATTGTTGGAGGTAAAGTCCAAGTGTCATCGTGTTTGGACTTTGGTGAAGAATGATGATTGTGACGATGACGAAGATGATGATGTAGATGAAGTGGGTTCAGGGCAGAATTGTTTGTCGGATAGACCGCATTATGCTTCTGCTGTGAGCCGAAATTGGTGGAGAAAAGTTGCGTGGATACTGTGCGAGGGGGACGCTTAGGTAACGGTGTAATGAATATGTCACGAACGGCACGGAATTCACCGCAATTGTTCAGATGTTCGTTTTCCAATCGGAAGAAATTCCAAATGAATCGACTAAATAATTTTTAGCAAAAAGAGACGGGGAACAACTTAACTATCAAACTTCGGCAGCAAAACACTGAATGACTATCGCTTACAAAAGCTTTCAAAGTCTAGCTAGCATTAGTTCAGTTTATAAATGAAATTCCTGATGACTAATCAGAAGTTTCACGGAAATACTTCAACGACATGAATGTGATATGATTGATAAATCTGTCTTTTAGCTGCTGCTTAACTGAACATGAACAGCCTACTGTCCATATCTCTGAAAGCAGTCTGAGTAAAGCAAATGCAATCTCAGGATGAAGACATGTAGCGCTTGTAAACTTCAACTGGACTAATTACAGTACTCTAAACGCGTAAAGACATTCATTCAGAGTCCTGACCGACAACTATGTAATTCAGAGGTAAGGGTCTGGGATTCCATCCCCAAAATTGGTTGTTTGAGTTTTGACGGGGAAGTAACTGCTCAGCAAATGGAAATTCATTTGATGCCAGAGGTACCCCTGGTTCTGTAAACACATTTCCCTATTCTCCACAGAAAGTTTGGTTACGGCGTAACTATTCTTCATTTTTTTCTAATTAAAAATTGTTTAAACCAGACAGTGGATGTCCAAAATCTGACTATGGCAGTTGAAAGACTCATTGCATGAAGAGATGAAGATTCCACTAAACACAAAACTGAGTGACCGTTTAAACAGTGTCGTTGCCAAACAATAGATTTTTAAGACGAAGCTTGGTCTGCATGCATTGTGAGAATGTATTTATGTTGATGAATGTAAGATACTCGATCAAACGTGCACAACGCGCAATTTATCGATGGAAACTCGAGCTCTTGATTCGAGATAGGAAGTAAGGTCGATTCTTAATTACCATGTATGGTAAAACGTACCTTCCATCGGAGAGATTATTTTGACAGGAATGGATCATCATTACAAGGACCATTAGTAGAGAAAAAGACCTCAACTGTCTATTGCAACAGGATCGTCAGCAGAAATAACCAGCATACCTATCTATTCAATAAGCGTTAATTCCTTAAACAAAATTTTTCTCATATTTCTTGTCGGTCTGAAGGCCAACAGTCAAGTGTTGATGGATTCGTGTCATGTGACACGACATCCATTTAGAGACTTCGTGGCCGAAGCTAAAATAAATTTCGGATCAATACCTTCAGAGTATCACTCCGTTTTTGATTTTCCACGAGTGTTGCCACTCTGTGGTACCTAACAACGTTCATCAGACTTTCCTCTGTCAAGCATTTTTACTATCTATTTTTAGAAAATTCAGTAAAACGTTATCTTAAATAAATCCTGTCAACCCAATCTGATCTAAATTGAAAAGACCCACAGAGGCCATGAAATTGTCTTACACCCTTCTTACTCTCTGCTTACAAATGAATCCGTTTCATCTAATACCAAATTCGTATTCAAAGTTTGTTCTGTCAAGTATATGGGCATTTTCGTCAACAATTTAATATATCACATTCAGCNATTCAGCATTTTCCTGGATGAGAGCAACGACTTTTATTTTACAAATGCAAAATCAATCAGATTCAAACACATAAGCCAGTCTATCTCTTAATGAATTTCCCCATCTATTGTTGTATTATTTTACAGGTAATTTTCGTCGAATATCCGAAACCGGACTTAATTTCCAACAAAGTGGCTTGGCAACTACCCATCGCGTGTCAACCACCTCCAACATA
>UZAN01042011.1:37741-52286 GCA_900618425.1 Echinostoma caproni
ACATCAAAACCCCCAAGTTTATTACACAGTGACCTATCTCATTGTTTCTCTTATTCACTCATCTGCTCAGAGTTCGTCACCTTTCTTCTAGGAGGATCTTGTGCAGAACATCCCTCGTACCCCAATTGGTGCTGATGAGTGCAGGTAGATCAAAAATATAACCACTCACAAATTATGTATGCTATCTTTATTTTATATTTGACCGATCACTCATTTCTAACATTGATAGTAATCGATTATTTCCGTGTATCTGACTACAGGCAAAACTCTCTCAGAAATCTACCACACAAAGAATATATAGAAATACATGATAGAGGTTTGAATACTATAGCAAAATCGGAGCTAGTCAAGATAAAAACATGTTGATAAGTACCACGAAAAATGAAAGGCGGAATCTCAATGGAGTAAATGCACTGAGGTCACTCAGTTAAACTGCTTCGTACCGAATCACTTCAGCCGCGTAAAGGATAGTCACGGTCAGTTCATATTTATCCGGATGCGTTCTTTGTACGCTCAGCCGAATAACCCAGGTGAATCGGAGAATTAAATCTTCCGCAATCGCGACATAGTAGTAGGCCTTGTATCGGTAAACCAACTCGTCACGAAGAAGGCGGTTATCCGAGTGCAATTCCATCAAGCCCCAATCCATCAATATGTCCCACGAATACGTATACGTTGAATTTGCCAAATGGGAAATGGCCAAACAGACCAGAGCTGGAATACCTGAGATGATGGAAAGTGATGAAACATTGAATTCGTAAGGATATCAATGAATACTGGCAGTTTTGTAATAAATGTGTCGACTTAGCTAGACTATGCGAATATTTTGATCTTGAGGCTTTTTGAACAAAAAGAAGTACTATCCTGAAAACACGACAGCCTAAAGTTATTTTATTAATTTCCGTACCTGCTAAAGCACCATTATTGGAGGTTAATAGTATATATTTTTTTAGCATTTAAAAGCGATTTTAATTTGAAAACACGTAAGTAAACAGCGAAGTAAATTATCAAGATTTGTAATCGGTCCGAAAATGTTTTCAGTGGTTTCGAACTCGAATGATTATCACTACCGTTATGCAATAGGCTGTATCGGAATTAACATAAGAAGTTATTCCATCTGATCAACCGTACTCGGGGTTAGCATAAACCGCCTCACTTAGCCACAAATCGGGTCTAGTTATTCATGATCAGATTGTGCAAAAAGCGTTTTGATAGAGATACTTTTCTTGCCTTACTTCCTACTGGATAAACGGATGAAATGATTCAACATGTGTTCAAAATGTGACGTTGCTTTTAAGAGGAAAACAAATCACCCGAAAAAATCTCAGAGGCAATTGCGTGATCAAAAATGAATGCAGGTAGCACCTCTACGGCCGTATTCATTTAAACGGTTTAAATGTGCCGCTTGAACAATACATATATGGTATTTTTTACGAGGATGATTTGTTTTTGTCGTGTTAAGCCTAACATGCTGTCTAACAATAACATATATTTCACAAAATAACACCCATTCGACGTTAATCTCGCCAGGAACCTTTGGCATAGAGGTCATTGTAATACCCCACTAATTAGCATTTAAGGAGGAATGTTCACGACAAAAGGCAGAAAATTGAGTATACCTACTCCAAGTCATCTTCCCGATGGGTTCTGGTGATGATTCGTTTCCTCCAAAAACTGCTACATTAGACAAACTCAAATATGTAAGATCAGTTTGGGCTGCATGCGTTGCATATATATTAGTCTAGTAAGTGAACCACCGCAAGAGACAAACAAAAATAGTACTGGATTAAAGTAAAATAATCCGAAATCGATGAGCAAACATGTCACAAACACACTAGACGTAGACTAGTGATAGTGCTCGTAATGCATGCATGAACAGGTGGTGGAGAATTCGAGTGAGCCATTCACCGACAAATATGACACAAATTGAGAGACAGTTGGAATGTCACACTGGCTTCATAACAGCAACAAAATAGTTGAGTAAAATGTCGTGTGTGGTGGTGGAGGGGACTGATTCCTTAAAGTGAATCCCGGAGAAACTGGGAACGATGTGAAGTTATGCAGATTGATGCTAATTTGAATAGTATTTACTAAAACATTGATTATGCAAAGCATATATTAAGTTTCATGATAGATAACGACCATTTGATTGAAACGTATATTGATTCATGGCTTCGAATACCAGAGTAGGAATTAAAATGTTCGTTTTGAAATCACTGAACTAGTCCACTCGGATTAGGCTTTCACTGTAACCCATATGGATCTTATTAGTTTCCAGAATCCCATCTGCACATTAATGACGAGCTATGGAGAACTAAGAATTGTTTCCCGATCATTTTGTTTTTTTATTACACACCAGTGTGTGATGAACAGCAGACGGACCCCACAGTCACGAAGATCTGCTGTTCAATGATGATGATGGTAACCGGCAACCTGGCGAGTCACATGAGGCCCCACTTGGTCAGGTGTGGTATAGAACCGGATGACAGCCTACCACCAAAGTTGGGTGTACGTGGCGAGGCTCGAATCTCGGACTATAGGGTACAAGGCACGCCAGTGACAGCGTCTAAACCACTGCATCACCACTTATTTCTAGTCAATGATAAAAAGCTGCATGAGCACGCGGACTGAGCCGAGATGAACCACATACTCCCCATATGAATAAGTGTGATATTTAGCCGGACGATATAAAAGCTGCCTATCAGTGCCTTGACCGTGGGAGTCCATGATAGCAAGTTGAATCATTTGATCATCACCATCCCTAAGTTATTATCGTATTAGTCTGCCACAAACAGCTATGCATTCCTTTCTAATTGATGAATTCTCAGCATGCTCTTGCTGAAGTCATCAATTATATACCCATTTTTCCCGTTTGTTTCGGATACAATTTGATTGCCAACCGTGGACAGTATTGCGTCTATTCCGAAAAGTTTGGTTTACTTAAACTGTTTAGTTTGTTTTGTGTAGGTGAAAGAGTTGTGTCCAGGAAACCTACGGGGAATGCATATGAGTTCACTTTCTCAAGGTACCTGCTGTGGACACTGAAAGACAACAAACAGGATTTCACTAGCAGCGTAGTGGGACAAAACTACGGAATATGAGCATGTGATGCACGTATAACAAGGATAGTAGGTGTTACTGCGTAGAAAGCTGAAGATAAAAAGATTAGTTGTGGTACATGCAAGAAACACGCCTCATTGAAGTTTTAGTGATTACTCAATATGGTGCAATAAATCCGATAATTAAGACAATAAAGATTATTACGTGGACATTTCAAATAACTCAACAAGTATGATCATTTATTTTGAATTTATACCACTCACTTGGCGCCAGTTGAACCCATACGAGAGATACGGTAACAAAAAATGTCGTTGAATATTTGCCTGCATTCAATATATGCGGGTTCGTCTTCTTCACTTCCATGTCCCGATAACGTCGTAGACACTGAGCGAACCGGAACCAGGCGGGCAGGGTCCGTAAAATCGGTTCCAGACCAAATAGAACACCGGTACATTGACAACTATCCCCTTTGGTAAAATGCAAAATAAGAGAAAAAACTGCAAGTTAAATCTGGACTATTTTTAAAGATAAGTAATAATATACGAAGGAAAAAAATTATTTTTTCGGATGTCTGTTTGCAAAAAGCAAGAAAGAATTCTACGTATCTCGTTGATGCAGATTGGTGGGCTGTGCATGGAAAAACAAACTTACTCCGAATGAAAATCGGTGGAATGTAATTCGAACATTCTCCTTTTAGCATAGTATTACACGTAAGTTAGAAATGTTTTATAACGCTACGAAAATTAATTAAAAATATTTTTCACAACCTTTAAATCAACATTTTAAACCTTTCAAGCGAGAATAAAACTGTGAAAAACAAATCGAAAAGTACAATGTATGAATGGCCGCTTGGTTCAGACTGGTTTAACTATGTGCAAAAAAAATGTAGAATGAAGATCACTCGCCAGGCGAGTCACAGTCATTATTCTACCGGAATTAGAATAGAAACTCTGAGCATCATGATCACAGGATGTTTCGTGGTAATCTCGTCAGATGTAAATTCAGAGCACGTTTCGTTAAACGAGTGACAGGTTTGGGGATAGGCGAACACACACAGGGAAGAGAAATAGATCAATACGAAGACCACAGGTCACTAGTTCGAACCGTATTGGGTATAAGGGCAGGGGGCGTAATCACTGCAGGGTGTGGAGGAAAGGAGAAGGACAGTAACACTTTTTAGCTAAGCATTTGTGCGAATGTGTGCACACAGCTAATGAGATTACCACGAAATAGTTTAATTCTATGCATCCTGTGATCATGCTGCTTCTTCTTGCTCTCATGAAGCTGTCAAAGGGAACTGGTTGCATGAAACTCTGAGCACTTTATTGACGGGGGAAGATTTCATTAAGTAATTGATACAAGAAAATACGATGCTATAGATATCTTATGGAACAAGCCTTGTGGATAGAAGAAAAATTCTGAGGGAATGGTGAGTGACATTTAGAGTTTAAAAAAAGACCAGTTACAGTTATCAAAACCGCAGCCTAGAGCAAAGCGGAAATAAAAATGCGGAATGCCAGTTTCTGTCCCTCTTTTAGGACCGTTGATTTCAAATAAACCGGAATAGAAACAATATGTATGACCTAGAAACAAAATATTTGAGATAGCTCTTTTGGTAACGAAATGAGATTAAAACGTCGTCCACAGTCGCGATGCCTTCAATGCATCTATTTGTATCTACTCTTAAGCACAACGGTTGCTTGACCGGTGCGAAATTCTTGATATTTGAGGGTGTACCCGACGAACCTAGATTCTTCAAGGTGAGTCTGAAAAATATCACTGATATTTTGCATTTCTGTTATGTGAAAAGTAATATGGCGAAACATTTGCCGCATTGGATCATTTCTAAGGCAGCCGCTCATGATAGATATCAGTTTGCATACAGACAGTCTGGGTTTAACTGAAAACCATCGCACAGTTTGTACTCTGAATAGCTTCAACGACGGATGAAAAATATAAGACCTTGATTTTTATTTGCTTTAACGGACCTGCGGTGTGAATATTCTTGCATAAAAATACGAATTTATGCAGTTGTCATTTCATTCGATATTACTTCAGTTATCGTATGTAGTTGTTGTATTGTTCTGGCACCTTTCCTTGTCAAAAACTGTTACAGGTTTTTCCATTTTTCTTTTCGTCACGTAACAACCAGCTTCATATTTAGTCTGTTACGACGACCCCACATAACCAGTCGCGATAAAAAAGTACTTAATACAATATTTAGGTGTACCTTCATTCTAAAGAATTTCAAAAATCACATTTCTTGCTGTCTTCGGAATCAGATGAGTCATGCCGAGCTCAAATGCTGCTACCTATCCTCTTGCTTAAGTTAGATGCTAGGGGAGAATAAGCTGGTTTCATGAGGGACAATTTTTATTAAGTGCTTCGGTCATCTTCAGCCTTATATATATAACGCGTGCTAAGAGGGTTGCTGGGGTGAGGACCCTGATGTGTGCTCCAGTATCTGCAAGACAAAGATGAGAATAAGGTGATTTATGGAAAACAAAGCGTTGGTATAAGCAACAAAGAACAAGGTTTTTCCCTTAATGGATATTTTTTACAATTTCTCATCCCATTAGCATTCACACAGTACCAAGTTACTCAGACTGACACATGTGGGTCTTTTTCCTTGGCAAATTCGATTAAAGCCTATACATGTTTACCACACATGCTGTAAATGCATTTCTTCCGCAGATGTACCATTCTTCATGCGTCAAATCAGTTCACGACCGAATTTAAGAATAAATTTCTGAATGCTTATAAGAAACCCCTGTTTTTCTTCGCCATTTACTCTTTCTAGTTTCATTGAAAAGGGTTTCATTTGTATGAGAAGACTGAGAAGACTATTGAAATGCAGCGGACATTTGAAGGTGGGCAGCTACTTTTGTTATTAGAGGCGTGATTATTTCATTTCGCCTGTTCGCCGAGCTTGGCAATTTGTTTGCAAACGTTTCATCACCAGCGGAGGTGAAATCATCAATGCTTGTGAAGTGGCCACTTCACAAGATCAGGTTCGTGAAAAGACTTGTAGGTTTTCAAACTGGTGGAGTGGATATTACTCCACCGCAAGCCGTTATATATGATCAAATCAAATCAATTATACCTTACGTGTGTAAATGTGCGAGACACCCACCTTGGTCAAACGTGAGTGACACTGGAGGTCTCAATTAGTAAACGATGTTCGGGCAGTTATGTGGAAATATGTTTTATAAAATGCTGCTTTCACATATGGTAAACCGTCCCCGGGAAAGGCTCGCTAAGTGACGCAAAGGAGCCACTTATTTCGAAACACGAATTCCAGATTCCCTGACCGGCGGAACATATTTACGCTATTAAACCGACCCACATCAGACCAAGTTCCTCAAATACAAAATACAGCATCGGATTTGCATGACGTGTTTTGAGGCGTATGGCATAACAAGTATGACAGTAACAATCAACGAACTGAAGAATATGAAAGTCCCTGGGGAGTCACAGCAGAAGTGAGCATAGCTTGTTTGCCTACTCAAATAGGTCTTCTATACTGATCCTTTGGGTCCATCTGGCAAAGTATTTCCCATTGATTATGACACTTCAGTCATTCTTTCCATTAACAAGAAAAGTTTACCCTAACCAGTCTTATCGATGCAGCATCCACAGGTTTCTCCGTCATTCTGCTCGATCCTTGCAAAGAAAAGAGAGATAGTTGATCTCAATTGCATCTAAGAGAATTGCTGATCGGAAGAGGATCTGCCTACCAAAAATGTGCACTCCGAAAAGCTCTGGATTAAATTTGTCAGTATCAAAAGTCAACGGCCACCCTATTTACCAACTTCCGTTGCACATTCCACATCCGCTGAAAGAGAACCCCTAGAGACGATCAGAAATGACAATGGAATGTCAACAACACTAAAAAACCTTCGCGTCATGAATTTGCGATGGAGTGTTAGCAAGGAAAATCATTGAAATTCTCATCCAACGTAGGTGTGAGACAAGGATGTCCTCTCTTCCACATTGTTCAACTGCATTATAGGCTAGTCAGGATTTGACTATGATCTGAAATATGGATCTCTGACTTAAAATATGCAAATGATATTTTTTAGTTTGAGCGACAACCTCAAAATGTTGGTTCTCGTGTTGGACCACTCATCTTCCTTGTCTGGGCAAGTTTGAAGTAGAAGTTACAACGTTGAAGACAAATATGTTTATAACAACTAACAACAAAACAGACTAACGCGTCACGCCTTTTAAGTATCTAGGGTTAACGTTTCTACCTAACGATCAGGCGAAAGAAGCGATTTATGAATGTATCGAACACGCAAGGGGGACATTCCTCTAGCAACTCAAGATGACTTANCACCGGTAGAATGAAATTTTTGGACACAATCGCGAGTCTCCTGGGCCCCCATTAGCCCATTCAAAACATTCGTTGTCAAAGGGCGACCGCAATCCGTTATTTGCATCAAGCCGGCTTATCTTCTTACGGAAGAAGAAACTAATTACGATGTTGACGCGAATAATCAGGTCAAGAATCACCGGAATGTACCTTATCTGCGTGAAGTAGCGGTGAACATTATTGAGTAATTAGGAACCCGATAAATCGTCAACAAGTTGACAAATGCCTTACAATTTACTGAAAATATAATACGCCACATGTGCATTCCTTGATTGGAATCAATGTTCTAGTCTGTCGAATTCAACTCACAGGACACCATAAGCATGGAGTTAGAAAAAAAGTCTGCAATTTGTACTTACTACATGAGCATCATTCCTACGTATGGCAAATCGCATTATTTCTCTTTAAAATTAACGATTCAAAAATCTAATCAATAAGATTCGGTAAGCGCTAATCAAACCACAGTAGCTTAGGTGACATGGCTTAGGTCATTCACATCAAATGGAACTCATTTGTGAGCTGCAAAAATACAGCCTTCGTGTGATCGACGATATTCGGTTTTACGTTCCTGGTTTTGTAGTCACGAATGTTCCCCATCTCAATCGATCTCTAAAACTATAGCGTAATGAATTCGAACTTCACATACGTTCCTCGTTTCCATAGAAAAGGTTCTAGTGTTCATAATTCACAGGATAACGGCGAATTCCTTAAGTTTGACGACAAGCGGTCTTCGGACAACTTTACCTTGGTCAATGTTATCACAAATGATATAAACGTTTAGGAATTGCTTCGGAACAATGCGCCGAATGTTTTAACGGATTGCCGCATGAACATGACACTCATCATTGTTATGGAAACAATTGAAATGATATAAAATACGCAAGGATAACCGGGGTCAAAATGAACCTCAATCGAAGGAATCAATAAAATACATGCATCACACACCAAAATCAGCTAATTTGGAAAAAGTGGGTCCCCATGATTACAATTTTTATCATCATAACAAAAACAAGCAAATGTTTTTGAATTACTCGGCAAAACGGTGTAAATTAGTGCGTTTCTGTCATCCGTGAAGAATACATGACTGAGTAGAGGAACTTTTCAATGGTATAGTAAGAACATAAACCGAAACTGCTGTTTTGAAACAAACACAAATGTGATGCAGATGTTGTTGGGAAAATATTGAAACCGACGGTGCAGCGTGTGCTTCAAGATGGCTAATCCCGGTTCGGTGGAATATACTGAGTACTGCAACTAGAATACATGAATATATTTCAAAACCTTCCTGGATGTGCATAACTGGATTGCAAACACACTACACTCGGAACAACTCAACATTTAGACATTACCACAAGAACGTGTAAACGGAGGATGTCGAAATAAATCATCCATTGTAGTTAAACTAACGCGCACATGCCAATCATAGAAAGTTTTTATTTTTTTACAAAGATTATTGTACAATGATTTGTGTGGCACACAGTTTGGCCTCAGACGTATGTGAAAGATAAATGAAACTAACGCACTATCACCATAAAAGCTCACAGAAACCGTGAATTTCGGTCTAGAACTCAACAGCATATATTCAGTTTTCCGTTATAAAATATAATGTTATAACAGTTACATCGTCAAAACAGATCACCTTGGAGCATAAGTCTAAAACAACGCTATCCAGTTGTACTGGTTGTTTATGCGTTGGTTAACACTTGAGTCCGTTGTTATTTCAGTTGCGTACCGTCAAAAGTGGCCCTTTAAAAAATACACTAGTGACACTCGGGGGCAACTTCGTCTCAGGCGTTCCGTGAACTGTAAAAAAACTCGCTACAAACGGACGATGAAGAGAATATCGTGGTATGGAAAATGGAACGTCAAATCAGAACATTATATATGGGATAATAATTGAGCATGTAACATATTAGAAAACTTTGTTTTAAATATATCTGAACCAAATTATGTTAGGAGTGTACCGAAAAATCGATGCGCCATGAGTTGTTTTTATTGTGAATGCTACAAGATTATTAACTCGCCGATTTCGGTAGAGAACTCTAGTCACCGTGGGTAAACGTTCTGGAGACAGATTTTACAAACAAAACCAAGATAACCGAGACGTTGGCGAATACAATTCTATACCGACATCGGTGTGTTAATAACATTATAACATTCGTAATAAGTTATAGAAAACTGTTTGAAAAAAGTGTAGAAGTAGTATAGCTTTGTGCTAAGGCACCAAGTGCATAACAAATTTTCAAGAAACAGTTGTTCCGGTACGCCTATCCTTAAAAACCTGATATTATATGTTGAACCATACACAAAATTTTGCATGACCATTCATGTTCAGTAGCCAATCGGATTATGGTTAAATTTGATCACAGGGATCAGAATATATCGCAAGAATGCTGCTCGTGTCAGATCGTGATTAAATGTGATATGTTCTTTGATGATGTGTCGAACTTTGTGAACAAATAGTTAAAGATGCGACAAACGGAGTTGCATGTGTGTTTCGTGATGCTTCACCTGTCAGAAACTTCAATAAATTTATGGAAGATCAAAACCTAACGATTGCCATCAGAAGACCGGAGACAATAAGCACTCGTATCAAGGATGTTGTGGGAGAAAAAGTCAAACAAAGGAAACACTACTGTGACCGAAATTCCATGAGGATGTGAAAACTTACGCACAAACTGGTCCGAGTTGAGTGCACAACGAGGTACTGTGGTCTGTGCCACATCGGTCGCATTCTTCTGATCGGTCAGGGGAATGTAATTCATCCCGTCACGCCAACTGATTTGTGAGGAGTAGAAACACAGAAATCGGGCAAGCTCGGGAAGAATGAAACTCAAACTGTTCAACTGATCAGCCAGCCAGAAATCGGCAAAGGTGACCCGGCAAAACGGGGCACGAAAAATTCGTCCCTAGAAGAAACAAATCGCAGAGAGGGAGCGAGAGGCGTTATTGATAACAGATTTATTCCGGGGTAATAAATCTACAAACCTTGATCAATTGCGATTGAACGAATATAACGGTTCTGTTGTCCGGTTAGAAAAAGAATATTGGAACCTACTTAGGACAGTCCGGTCGTTCCGACGATAACTCGTATTTCGCTACTGCGTATATATATATATATATATATATATATATATATAAGGTAAACATACATTTACAGGTGTTGATCAATATCGTGCAACATCACTCTCGTTTTGGAAATACATTTCAGTCTCCAATATCCCACTTGTGTATTGATGGCTACGGGTAACTTTTATTTAGTCCTGATTTTATCTCCCACACCTATGTTCTTAGTTCTCTCCTATCACCGTTTGAAATAGCGTGACGTTGAGTGTTGCGATAAAATTTGTAGTAGTTCGAAATTTACAGCTCAGATTTTGAAAATCTTTTAAGTGAAGCAGCAAGGGAATTCATTCTTTTTAATAAATGATTCCTGTTCCATGACAATGTTTATTAAGTTGCGCCCATGTATTCTCAATTGCTTCCCTTTTCTTTCAGTACACAGTAAATAAGCAAATTAATGAAAATATTTTAACTTAAATAAGTTGATAAATTATTTGGCTAAGAACTACTCACACATTATCTACAATACTGAAAGAACTAAAAACAGTTCATCTTCAAAAGTGGACCTTGAGGTGTGCGGCTCGTAGAGTAACCGTTTTGTTGTGTCACCATACCCATACCGGATGGAACATTCGAACGGTTTTGGCATATAAGTGAAGCCTAGAGGCAACCTAATCGAGGGGTACATAAATCCGATGATTCAGTTGGTGTCTTGTGGTAGTGCTTCAATGTGAACATAAGTCCAATTCATAAGACTCAATGGAATTTCTCCACCAAGATATGAACCGAAAAAGGGAAAACCGATCATACCAAAGCAAGACGATAGTCGTATTCGATTTCAGCGAAGAATAGTTGTAGTTGTTGTTGTAGTCATATTTTTCACACATGAAGGTCGGTTTATCTTCTCGCTTGGAGTTGGTAGTGAAAACGGTTAGACCTGATTACATATTACTGTTTCACATTTATGCAGTCTCTGGCGGGGTCAAATTCATTCAAATACCGTGCAGTAGCTGGGATTTTTATTTTATCGAAGACATTTTACTGTCAGAAACAGGAATAAGTCAGCTGCCTCGACATTGGTCGTCAATGGTTAGGGTGAGGGGTGTATCAGAGGAAACTGACAAATTTTGTTTGACAATCAACTTGGTGGACTCCATGCTAAAGCGACTGCCTCTAGTGCTCAAAAATAAAGAAGGGCAAATGGAACATGAACGAGCTGAAAGTACAACAACTGTCCGTAGTCTGATTCATTTTAATAAATAAGTTCTAGTTACGTTTTCTACAATGACTTCGTTATTTTATACCTGATGCACCAGCAAACATCGTCAAAATCGCGAAATGGTACATTTTAATGGCATGTGGCTAATAGAGGTAAAGACATAAGTATTATTATTATTATTTGTTGCGTCTGATATGAGGCAACATCATATTCAATCCGATGAATGAGTCTGGAAAATCAAAGCACTGAGAGGAACAATTGTGATGAAAATTAGGATGTTGCACGAGTTTGGTAAATACCTGTATACTTATGTCAACCGATGTTTTCTTTGCAATGACAGCTGCTAAGTGACCTGGATCTTATTCATTTATTGAAACACAAAATACACTTTCGTTCAAAAAATCACAGGCCTACTTAAGCAATGCATACATACTATGTGGTAGTCCATTCACTCAGTCGACCAATCAAAGGTCATATCTGACCAAAAGCTATCCCGAATGTATGTCATGTTGGGCGGCCACATTCGTTTCTCACCGATCATTTTTATCAACCCACGCCATTTCATTGAAAACAGTATAGGTCACATATGTCGCTCAGTGCAGTCCACTAAGAATCGCGATGATTGTGCTTGTCTTTTTTTACAGTATTCGGTATTCAAATGTCTCTTCTTTTTAGATTGACACATCCTTTTTCAGAATCGATAATTAGGCAGGATTATATCATCTACACATCGATGCTTTTTTCCGGTTTACTTCCACATACCATTTAATAGTATATTGCGCGATGCATTAGACAAATGAAAACCCTTTATATATGATTCCAAGTATGTCGATGTCTGAAAGTGAACCAAAATCAGTATGAGATTACGCTGATCCATCTGACAGGTGAAAAATGTGATATCTGCTTGAACTGAATGAAACCAAATCGAAGACCCGTTTATGGGCAAAACCAGGTGTGAAAGTGTAACTATCACTGAAAGCATGAATTTTAATTGATAACCCGAATTTCCCACACAAGCAAATGTCTAGAAAGTGTGATTTTCATGAGTTTACTCAATGCCAATCGATTTCAATCAGTGCGGCATACTGTTTGATTTCCTTCTGATGCGAGATCTGAAAAATGAAGTCAGTTTATCTGTTCAAAAAATAACTACAATGAAAAGTCATTAAAGGCAACCAACTTTCGTGACAGACAGAACAAAATAGGTGATATAGTTGGCAAATCGATTCTTTCATTCGATTTTTCGTCGCTCCCAAAATTGACTGAGATCGGAAGATTCTAAAATGCACAATTACATTTGGAAGACGCTGGAGTGAAATTTCTGTTATCAGTAATCACAGACTCCTTCAACTAGAATTATCGCGCATACTTAAATCGGATTCCCAATGAAGGAGTTTCAAGAAAAAAATCATCGTGTGAACAAATGACGTATTGGTTAGTAGTTGCTAACTCGATGAACAACAGCGAGCATTTAATGCAGTTCAGTTGAACAACAAAGTTGATCTGAACTTGATCACCAGAAGCACCGTATAGCTATTCAACACCTTGTTTCGGTTACTTGATTTAGATGGCTGGTGCCACTAGGTAGGAATGAGCATGGGTACTAGTTGCATAAGCTGAAAGTGAAGGTCAGGGAAATAGTGTCGAAAGTGTATTCACGTAGTCCTTCACTGAAATTATTCAGCACTTTTTCTTGCAATTGGTTTTCGTAAGTTCAGTATGTCTTGATAAGGCCCAGATGAATTCGCTTTAACTGAATCCGACAAATATCTAGAAATGATGGCACTATTATCATTGAGATATCAGTTGAGTGTTGTGATCGAACTCAGATAATTGTGTCGAAAGCTTGTTACCAAAGTTCACATAATTGCTGTTAGCAACGAACTATCCGCTGCTCGAATCCCTGCACAGGAAAAACGTGGTGGTAATCAATTGAGTGTTTTAGCTGGGACATTTTGATGGTTTGTCAGAACAAAAAACTGAATGATACTTATGTGATATTTGTCAACACATCAACAAAGGACTAAGCCTGACCAATCAGGTAATCATGTACCTCCTCGGGAACGAATCTCTGGTGAATTGTGGACAAGGTCGGTATACAAACGTTTAGGCATTTCACATGATGAGGAACAAACGAGCAGTTGAATTTCACCTGTCCTGTGATGATGCTTGTTCTTGGTCTACGGAATTTCTAAAGGCAACCGGAGGTAGGAACCTTGAAATATGCTTGTTGTAGTTGTAATATCCATTTATTCCTTTTGGTCAAGTGCACGATGTGTTAGTTCAGCCCATGCTGCCATATAACGCGGAGACATAGAGGATGAAAACAATATTGATTTTCGAACACCGCTACCTAGGACGCAATGCAAAATGCAACTGAACAGGCAATGCAGAAACAATGAAAATTATTAAGTAGTCGCAATCTAAAGCAATTTTCTACCTCCGTGGACTGTGGTGTTTGAGTCATGTGTTACGTAGGTTATTGAAAGATCTTTCCAGGTGTCCAATGTTCGCTGAGATTAGCAATGGTCGAGAAAACGGTAAGGGAGATCAGATTATAACCTGGGTGTGAAAGTGTGAAATCTTGACCAGCGGATTGGTCGTCTACACTCGACATAAATCTGATCAGTGAATGGGTGTGCGGGATTGTGTGACTGAGTGTTGTAGATACTAGTACTTGTGCATCTACACACTTTCTGTCCACGTTTAACCTTAGTACTGCTCATTGTTTTCGGTTGGTTTCATTCCTCTTATAATCAGTTCACCAAGTGGGTGATTGGTACACCGCGATCACACTCAGTGCTCAAAAATGCCACGGGATCGGTGAT
>UZAN01042012.1:7175-31906 GCA_900618425.1 Echinostoma caproni
GGTGAAAACATATCACCCGATTTTCGTTGGACTGAAACCCATTCCACACTCACTTTACTTGTTCTTCTTTGCTTCCCCGGGAAACTGGAATTACTTCAACGCGACACTAATCAGTTCTTGAGCATTGTGGTCCCTGGGCTGAACAAAGCACATTCAAAAGAATTGAGAGCGTTCAGTTACATGTGACTCAACCATTACGGTGTTTAGTAGTCGAAGTTTACTTGCAATGGACAAGTTTAAAACGGAAAATTCGTCGTGGAAGCACCGGACAACTGTTTTGACCTAGTCGGATTTCATCAGCAGTGCGAATCCATCGACCCAAGTGGGAATCGAACCCGGGACCTCATGGGCAGAATGTAGGCATGCTACTCACTCGGTCCNTCGGTCCCTGGGCAGCTGATCGTAACTCCCCCATTACTCACATGAAATAAACGGTCAGGTTGGGATTGTATCCAACCGAGTCATATCCCCGGAGGCTAGTGCTGAGTTGAACGAAAATCTATGTCCGCAACAAGCTCGTAAAGATGGGTTGTGCTATATCGTGTAAATGGAAAATGAAACAAAAACGGTCTGATTAGCTTCCCAGTGGCCGAGTCGGTAGCATGCTTGCGTTCTGCACATAAGGTCCCGGGTTCGATTCCCACTAGGGTCGATTGCTTTGCACTGCTGATGAGATCCAACCAGGTTGAAACAGCTGTCCAGTGCTTCCTGGCTTTTTAGTTCACGCCATATTTGTGATATACACGATGAATTTCCCCTTTGAAGTTGAATCAAATCCTTCATAACTCACATGAAATAAATGAATTTTCTCCCACACAAGATCATAAAAGCCACCTGGTGTTTGGTTATCTCCCTGAATGGGATGAGAGGAAAATTTCTTTGTAAAACACTATGCCCTCTGGGTTCTAGCTATTCCCGTTCGAGAGCTCTTCAGTCTGAATAGATTATAATAAGTACATACTGCTAGATGCTCGTTCTTCATTCAGACCAATTTTGCGATCATTATTTAATCATGCTCAGACTGAATGAAATCGACCGCCGCAGTGGGACGCTTCAAACTCAAACACAGCAGACAAATACTACATGTATAACGCATGGCTCCTCTTTTCTCATGACGTACTTTTGTAGCTGATCTTACAAATTGTTCAACTGAGTATATCAGTTTTATTGAAAAAGAATATCGTTGCTCGGTTCTGGGTATGGTTCTTCTCGTCATGGTTACATTGGTTTCCATGACTGCGGCTGCTGTAGCAGCAGCACCGACCGCACGCATTCAAAACCATGCAAAGGAATAACCCTCAAAATGTTGGTTTATTCGTTTGGTTTCGCAATGTGGTTGTGAATTCACAAACAGTTTGACGATTGTGAACTTCACATGGACTAACTGGTGCATGGTCAACTTGTTTAAAAAAAAAACTAATTCTTGTCCGTTTTACTCTATTTCTGTTCGCGGTCTCTCTCTCTCTCTCGCTTGTCTGCTCGGTCAACTAGAATAGAATTCTAGTTAAAAAAACAACAACACATGCCATGGAAGAAGCTGACAAGATTAGGATTTTCTCAAAACTGCTGACTGCAGAATTGATATGGTAATGGTACATCACGTTTACTTGAGTGTTTGTATTGGGAAATTGTGGGTCAGTAGCTTCCAAGTGAAGATGAGTTGGATTCCTGGATGAATGGATAGATCAATCGGGGGAATTTGGTCAACGGCGAAATCCCAGTACTGATCAATTTTTCGCTCAACAATTTGCCCCTACTTGTGACACAGTCAAGTTTCATCTTTATACTAACAGGATGATTGCAATATCCTTATTTGGTCGTGGACCAGATTCGCACACTTCACCATGTTCTCTGTGGCTGTGGCTGTTTTTCCGGTTTGAAAGAAAAAGAAAACAACATCGTCTGCAATCCTTCAATTTCATTGTTCTCATCATCCACTCCTGGTTATTTGATGCATTGGTGCTCGTCTATTGGTTGTTTCCCTATCCAGGACGTGGGGGAGGGGGGATGAGAACAGCTTGGCTGAAGACCTATGCATATTAAGTCATCACCTTATGTCCCCATCAATAGTTGAATACAGGGCAACAGTAGCATCAGTATAACCACTATGAACCGTGAACAAAACTCTATCATAGACGAAATTTACCAATTAAAAGGCGATAACAACAGAAAATCAGTAACATTAGCATACCAATGAAATGCAATATCAGATCGGATGAAACGGGTCAAAGATCAGGCAAAAACCTAGTATGTGCGTATGTGTGTGTATGTGTGTGTGTACAGAAGATCATTTGCCAAGGCGAACACGTACTGGATGAGAACAGATCTAAAGAAATCGTATGGGGAAAGTTGCACAGCTTTTCTGCTGGTGTGTTACTACGCATTCATACAGAATACGCTTACATACCGAAGCAAACTTGAGGTAGCGATGGGCTTAGCTATTTTGACTGGTTATTTATTCTACAAATCGACGATTTTCCTGTTTTTGGAGCCCAACCACAAACAGACATATTATGCCCAATGAGAACACTGTGTGAGCGTTTAGAAGATCACCGTTTTTCCGCAAAATATTATCAAAAGAATAGTGCGGTAACAGGGCGATATAAGTATTGAACCAAAATCCACGGATTCCGTTTACCCGAATGAATACAGACGAGTGAAATTCCATTCGATGGGCACGATTCGCATTTTAAACAGATAGTCAGCTGTATCAGCTGGATTTCTCGGTTTTGTTTATCTAAACTCCACAACATATGGACCATGCTGTAATCCGACGGTACAAGTAATTGATTTTTTGAATTCCTGAAATAGAAGGTGTGCGTGCTATCACTGTGCCAACCAGCTCTCCCCGTGGGTTCACATGTGATATTCATTAATAGTCCCTCAGCTCAGCTGATCCGACAACATCGAATCGAGACATGATTGACTATCTGGTTACTGCATTCGCAAATCTCCCTCCAGGTCAGGACCGGCATGCAAGTTCGAGTAATCTTGTTGCAACTGAGCCTACCAGGGCAGATTATAATTCGCAGTCAACTCACACGTTTGAGTAGTTGTGTGGGACAGGTGATATGGATTTGGACTGATTAGCCATCAAACTTCATCTTCTCGGACAATCCTTAGTTCACCCAATTAGTCATATACTCAAGAAGCATTAGAATCGCGTTTCGCGCCTACAAGAGTTCCGAATTAGGTAGGATACTCTTTAATACACCTGTCCATGGCTCGAACTCCGGACCGCGGACATGGAAGTGGTAAACGGATATGATATGTTGGACTATTCAGCTAATTTGTACCGCTGATGAACTCCAACAGCAGCTGAACTCGAGCCATTACTTTTACAACGAAATGGGTTTTCAAATATCCTAGACCCAATCTTCAAGCGAATTTATCTTGCAATGTGTTCAACAAGCGAATATCTTATCTTATTTTTATTTTACTTTGTCGGAGTTGGTGCTAACCAATTCAGATAATACAGCTCTCCCTTATTAAGAGCGTATTGCAATCGTGACACCAATGCACAGTAATGCTAGGGATCCCTAACCCAACAGTTGAAACCAGAACACAATAGACAGCGTGTTGATCGGAAGCGTGCTACCGATATAGTGAATGAACAGAAGAATATATCGAACGTTTAAACGATGGCCGAAAACTAGGTCAAGCTGACTCACGGACAAAACTGCCTGGAAAGGTATTGGTCACTGTCTCACATGAGCAACTGTATCACGTGATTGGATGATCAATAGGATATAATGGACGAATGCACGTTGATGTCATCCCACTGTGGTACGTTGAATCCCATGGCGACCAACTTGGTTAGGGATGCGTTGAAACCTGCGTAGAGCAAACTCTGCTGGTTGGACATTGGTGGTTTGCGTAGGGGCACTTGGAGAACTAGTTGTTTGATCGGTTCTGATTGGATTATTGTCGTCTATTTCGGGACTTCCAGTCGCGTCAGTTCGAAAGTAATCGTAGTATTCGAAAACAAGTCGTCCATTGCCGAGTCTCAGAGTAGTAGTAAGATTACCAGTAGATGGAACGACTAGCTGGCTGCCGTATAGACTCATGAGAGTCTTGAATAAATCGGATCGGGCTCATTACGCTAGCGGTCTTCAGTTCAAGATCAATGTGCACTTAACTTTTCCTACTGTCTTTCTGTTCTTTCCCCGAGGGAAGGGGACAGTAGTTGTAACCTCATTCTGAGGGTACGGCCGAACATCAATTCAACTGGGGATCGCCCAGTAGTTTCCCCAGGAGTTGTTTGATGAACAAAAAGTAGTCTGTCCATTTTGATCTGCAGAGTTCCCTTGCTCTGATTGAGAACGCCTTGCTTCATCATCTGAACTCCTCGCTTCGCCAAACTATTCGATGCTGGATGATAAGGTGCTAATCGCGTCTTAGTAACCGTAGTCTCTGCCGTACTATGACCAAATAGGATAAACGTCTATTCAATTCTAGTAGACTTCAGATATGATGAGCCACATCACTCCTTTTCTTAGGGCCAAAATAATCCGTATGTATCCCCTGCCATGGATTACCTGGCCAACACCATGGATGATCAGAACCTGGAGGGTTTTGATGTCGGTGCTTCTGACCTACATTACGCTTTCGTAATGAATCCTCAAGATCTTGATCAATCCGTGGCCACCAACAATGTCCTCTTGCTAAGGCTTTCATTTTGGTAACAAAAGAATATGCATTATGCAGTTCATGCGATAGTGGTCAAGTGTTTACATCATCAAATTATCACCCCAGAGGACGTGTATTCAAATCCGATCACCACCGTCTCACTTTCCACATTGTCTGTTGTATGACAACTCTTTAACTGACCGCTTCTCCCGTCCAGAAAATTGCATCACGATATATAATAAATAATATAAATACTGTATACATATAATATATATATATATAATCATAGATAATAATAGTAATTAAAAGAAGGAAAAGTGATCTTGCTCTTCGGGGCGACTATGAGGTTTCTCCAGAAAGCTCAATCTCCGTGTGAGCCGAGTTCCTTTTTTACGTTGCCAGAAAGCTTTGAACTTATAAGGAACCTCCCTGAGACACCCAATTCTATAGATCGTTTACCCTGGCTAAGTGTAGACTGCTGTTTATCATTCGTTGAATATCCTTTGTTTAAATTGGGACAGTATCCAGGTTTCGCATAGGACCAATTAGCTCCGGAAGAGTCCTCGCATTTTACTTTGGTCGGTAAGGGAAGGCCACTCAGCGCGTCAGCCGTTACCTTACTGGACCGTGCGATTCGTATTTGCTAGTACTTGTAAGAGTGCCTGCTCACCTCTGCAATCGTGGGGATTTCCTTCGATTCGCCCGGTTTGACTAGTAGAGGTTGATGAACGGGCAGACCCAAATGTAGGAATGGAAACGTTGCACAGCAAAAATGACGGCCAAGACCTCTCCTTTTCAGTTCAGTTCAGTTGGAACGACCGTTTGCCATGCACTTCTGTGCGTCGCTTTTGGTTGCTGTCTTTTGGCTGCCCATTTAGAAGAACACTAGGAGGAAAACAGCAGGGTTGAAAGTAGGAAGTAGGAAGAAAAAGTGAGAAGTTCAATGGACTAATGTTGCAAAAAAATTGGCAAGATGCACGAACACCCTTCCAGGTAGCTTAACAGGACCTATATGACCCAGACTCCTGGTTCGGGTATTCATACCCTCATGCCAGGTCTTAGCTTGACCACCCTTGGGCTTTCTTCCACTTACTACTTGCCTCGGCAAACGTCACTCGCCGTGATAACCTATTTGGTGACATGTGTAACACATGCCCCAACCAATGTAATCTGTGGAGGTCGATTACTCTCTCTCTCTCTTTTCATCTGGTTGAGATTAAGTCCTTATCGTATTTTGTGGTGTTTTTGACGCAAAATCTACGCTTTTTATCGAGTTGTCTTCCATGCGATGACCTAATTTGACGCCAAACCCTAATGAAGATGTATCGTATCGTCTCGAAATTGGTTTCTTTGGGTCGAAATGTGCCAAATTTGACGATGATTCTAACCAAAGTTTGTCAGCAATGAAAACCTGTTTCTGTGACTTGCCCCAGACCCATGATTTATCTTCGTGAAGTAAGCCAGACAATGGTTTGAGCGTTTGAGAACTATTAGGGAGAAGTCGACGGTAATGGGAGAGTATGCCAAGAAAACAACGAAGTCCTATTGGGTTAAGAGGTTCCGGAGCTTCTAATATGGGTTTGGCTTTAACTTTTATGATATGCAGTTCGTTTTCGTCAAGCCGGTGACCCAGATAACAAGCAGAATTACAGAGAAACTCACTTTTGGATCGTTTTGGTTTCTGTCCAATTTCGTGTAAACACCCGAGAACGGTGGATAATGTCTGTATGTGTTCCTCATCTCGACCATCAGAAACAATTATATCGTCCAGATATGCACAGGTGAATGGAATATCTTTGATCAGGTTATCAGGAATTCTTTGAAAAATGGTTGGCGAGGCATTAATTCCAAAGACTAAACGAGTATACTGAAACACGCCAATGTGGGTTGTGATTGTTGTCGGGGCACGAGAGGATTCGTCTAATTCAATTTGGGAATATGCATGACTCAAATCAATTTTCGTCGTTGTTTTGGTCACTTTCTAATGTCGCATATTAATGCTCTACACGTTTTAATGGGTATTTGTCCAGGTAGTTGAGACGGTGCACAGTAAGCTTATAATCACTACAAGTTTAAGCGGAACCATCTATTTTGCTCACGGGAAATATCGGTGTTTTCCATTCATAGTACTGGACTGGTATACTTATACCTGTTCGCGGTAGTCTCTTCAGTTCTTCTTCTACCTTTGATCTGTGTGCGTGCAGCAAGGAGCGTCATCTGATAAAAAACGTGGTTGCACATTGTGATCCAGTTTGATATTTGCTTTCATTTTCCCAAACTGTCATCAAACATACTGGCGTGTTTAGATAGAGATAACCTGTTTCACTGCGTTTGGGAAGGCCAGTTCCGCTAGAACGTTGGTCAGCTACAACATGGCCTAAGAGTATACATTTCTCGTCATGTAACTGCACATGCACGTCACATTTACCCAGAACCGGAGTTGTTTGACCTATGTAGGTTTTCAATGTGAACTGGCAACTAGTCAACCGGGGTAGATTCTTGACAGTCTTGGAGCTGACACGGATGCTCCGGTGTCAATTTCTTTTTGAATTGGTGCTCCTTCAATTCCGAATTGAATGTAATAAGGTGGTAGACATGAATGACCACACTTCATGGGGGTATTTATGTCGTCAGAGTAGCCTTCGTCACCTGTGTTCTGGTCGATTTTGTCGTGTAACAACAGTAACAACCGATTTCCGAAATGATCTTTTGTCGGGATTGTTCTGTAATACTGCTCTCCAAACACGTGTCAGATGCCCAACCTTCCCACAGTGAAGGCAGATTGTTTGTTTCGATATTTTTCTACCGATACATGTTTGTTTTGCACAACGGTAACATACAAACGCCTTGACTGAACGTTTTGCAGGTGATCTGACTTTCCGTGACACTGTCTGCACTTTGTCCGGGTCTGAATGTTTGGAAACTGAGTTATCAGATGGGTGTTATTCTCTTGCGAATGGACGATTGCACACGCCCTTTCCCAGGTGAGCTTAGGCTCTTCTGACAATCATTTTTCGCGAGTTAGATCGCACTGTATCTCAGTTATCAGGAACTGAATGGCCATTTCGTCTTCAACCTTGCTGGTCGGTGTTTAATAATGTCCACTATCCGGCAAGGCTTGTTGTATTCTTTAAATGAAATCGTGTGCAGTTTATTCAGCATTTTGGTGCAATTGAAAAAGGTATCTGGATAGGGTTTAGAGCCCCACAGTTCACTGAATGTATTGATTACTTCATCCAAAGTGCTATCTTCAGCAATATGTAATGCGTAGAAATGACGCTGATCTTCATCACCAAGGTATTGGCGGAAGAGTTTCATCCTGGTTAATTCGAGAAGCACAGTTTGTGCATGAAGCACAGATAATGATTGAAAGTGGTCTACTAATCCTTTTCCATGTGGACTGTTATGGTTTGTCGGTGACTGAAAACCTCAGCGGTGAAGACAAATGCAATGTAATTGGTGTTTTATTCCCGTCGCTAATAATGTTAAAGTCGAGTTCCGATCGCGACGCTAACGCACAGTATTGTTAGGAGCCACAAACACAGCACAAAAAATCAGAACGCACATCGAGGCCAGGATAACGATTTATTGGATGACCATGAGAATAGATCAATCGATTAAACGATGGTTTAAAACTAGGTCAAGCTGATTCGCGGACAAAACTGCCTGGAAGGGTATTGGTCAGTCTGTCGTGAACATCTGCATCACGTGATTGGGTGACCAATGGGAATTGATGAACGAATGTGCATGTAGCATCCGTCATCTCAAAGCAAATTAATCAGAGGTTTCTCTCTTTAATTCCTTCAATAACGTTATGCTATTGTCCATGCCAGACATTGACCATTGCCGTTCCAGCTATACATATGTCCACGATTTATCGCGACTCAGTTTCAGGCCATTGCTAATTTTTTCCCTTTTCTCGTACTTCCTTTCATTGAAGTACAGTGATACAATTTTGTGGAGGGAGTAAGCATCCGATTAACTGACCGCCATACAACACATACCATGGTCAAAGACAGGCGCAGTTTGTGGGATTCGAACACATAACCTCCGGGACGATAATTTGATGACCTTGACCACTTAGCCACCACCGCGCCAATCGATCAATGCACTGAACCGGGTTCTGATTAGTTTGCAGGCTTACGTGTTCTCATTTCCGGTGTTGGGTTATGGGCTCGTAAGAATATTAAACATTCGTGTTGCAATCGGAATCAGGTTTTTATAATTATCTCTTGTCCAGCTGGGAATACAGCTCGAATACAGTGAATGAGGTTATTCTTCTACTCACCTAATGTACAAGACCGTTAGTTTGTCTTAAAAATCGATTTGTTTGAATTTAAGTCTACATTAGTTTCACTTAGCATGAAGAGTCGGGTGTATACCCCGGCAGTTCAACCAACTCTGCTATACGCTGCAGAAACTCGACCATTGAGAAAAAAAGATACAGACTGACTGTCAGTGTTTGAACACCGTTGTCTTTGCAGCGATACACAAAACTGGTGGGTCAGCCGGACGACCAATACTGAAGTTTAGGTAGTCGCGGTCGTCCACTGGAGCCAGTGGTCCACTAACATAGATTACGTTGGTTGGTGCATGTGTTACACATGTCACCAAATAGGCTACCACGGCGAGCGATGTTTGCCGAGGCAGAGGTAGTGGGTGGAAGGAAGCCAAGGGTGGTCAAGCTATGACCTTGTGTGAAAACCCAAACCAGGAGTCTGGGTCACATAGATCTCATTAGGCTCCCTAGCTGGAGATCTCGTGACGATCGTAATCGATGATCAGAGACACTGAGTGATATGGCTGAGTGTCGTAAATAGTGGCGTTCGTACATCTTCTCAATTTCTTTGCAACATTAGTCTACTGAAATTCCCAATTTTCTTTTTGATTCTAATTTCAATCTTCCTGTTTTTCTCATACTGTTCACCCAATTGAGCAAACAAAAGGCAGCAACCAAAACCGGCACACGAAAGTGCTCGAATAATGGTTGTACAAACAGAAACTGAAACTTAGCATGAAAAATAGCTCCCCAATTTTTTGGTAGCGTATGATAACACACTTAAAATATCATTTCTGTATTTTTTACATGTAGTATTTTTATTTTTTCCATTGTGCTTGCTCTACATTGATGCCAACTTGTGGTACCTTGGACATCCAATCTTTCTCAGCTAGCTTTCACCCCAACATCATCCGCCAGTTTTCCTGTCATGCTTCTCACTCTGTTTACCCGATTGTTCACACTGTTATCGATCACTCGGGTCAGGTTTCCAAGCGCATTACAAAACTTTTCCAACTGAATTTTAATTGGTCGCCGTCTTATCGCTCGTCAGTTTTTGTGCAACTTGACCCCGTTACTCCAGTGTTATAGACCGAATTCTACCTCAACTTCTTCTCGCTCTCTCTGTCTTCTTCGTGTTGCGTTCGATGGTCACAGAACCAAACATTTGTTCATGAGTAACACACTTTTCCATTACAAGCATTGTTCCATTACTCTTCAGTTTCTAAACCTAAAATGGACACTTCAGGGAATCAGAATGCTCCCTGAAAACTGTTTTGTTTTGGGACAACCAATAAGAACAACGATAGGTGATCTGAGTTGATTGGCCTGGACTGCCAACCAATCACGATGGTTCACAGTAATCCAGTCAATCAATCGTTTACGAAATGCATTCCCTTGTACTGTCTCCCCTATAACTAACCATGAGTTTTGCACAATAAATGAATTCCCTCACGCTTCCATCTGGGTTTTGTTTCACTATCTTTGGAGTTCCTATCTGGACGAGTAACGTTACCGGAAGATTCAGAGCGGAGTCAAATCCTATGCGGTTACAGCAAGACAAACTCCTTGTACTATGGCTATATTTTTAACGTCACCACTTCATTCTAAAATTATTAGAAATGCCAAAGCTTTAGCCTGGGTCAGTTATCGATTTTTGTACCGCATTTCATTGTTTAGTACTATAACGCTCAGAAACTTCGCCGGTCAGATTTGAGTGTGAATTTGTCTCACTTAACCAGTCTAGGTTTATAGCATCTTGTTTCGTTGCATATTTGCCGGTGAAACCTCGGTCGGTGAATGTTCCCTCACAATCCGATATCCCCATAGATTGCGTCACCGCTACCCCACCGTTTTGTCGTCCGTCATCGATTCAGCCTCGTAGCGTCTAGAGTAGCAGAGAATATGAACCGACGGGTATCCTGCCACGCCATCGTATCAATTGCGCTATGCTGCGAGAGCCTGCCATTAGTTCGAATTACACCACTTTAATCTTTATTAGAGAACTTCACGAGTACAGGGAGAGAGAGGAAACATTCCGTTCGTTATCCACATAGTGCTGCATTCTGAGGACCAAAGATTTTTGTTAAATGCATAGTGCTCCAAATAAGTCGACTAGGTTTGTGGGCTCTTTGTTTGACTCGTAAAAATGTGCATTTATTGAGAGTTATCTAATCCGGAAGTGATTTGAACGTCCCCCGCTCGTGTTAAACATCACTTTTGGTTTTCCGGATTCCGGAAGCACAGGGATTTAGTAGGACTAGATAACTTGATTGCGGTGACTCGGAATGCCGCGTATTTCGATGGTGACTTATTATCTATTGCCGAACGTGAACCATTGATCGATTTTGCCCCCAAAGGTTCAATATTCAAATTGGGCCAATGCCAACTCCACCGACACTTCCATGGTAAGCAGCTTTATTGTCTTTTAACCCAACACCCTGACAAATTACACCCTTTCACTTGTGTAGTTTGCCAGGGTTTAGGTTACCGGTTATTACAATCAAACAGTAGACCCCCGGTGAACATGGAGTTTATGAAGGTAAGGTGTACAATGGAAACATCGATTGGTGTCAAGGAAATTAAACAAAGAACAATTCACAATCGTTCAATATTCTTACCGAGCACTCTTCTTGTGCTAATCCTAACCTACCGGATAACGCCAGCCAGTCACGGAACGGCGAGAAATAGTTTCTGGATGACGAACCGCAGGCAAATCGTGCCGACCAATCAGAAGTCGGACGGTTCGGACAGAAACTGTATGACGTCAAGATTGGCGGATACCTGTATAAACAAGAAACTGTTTTTGTACATGTTATTTAATCACGGTGATTTCTTGCAACAAACGAACTGCTACTTCTGTGACCTTTTTCTTATGTCTCGGTAACGGGAAATACCAGAGTGCAAAGGCTAATACGATTCAGCGTTTAATTTGTGTCCGTGATTTGTCATTCGTGTTCTGTACTTCAAGTACTACACCTGTCTTCCGAAGAGACAATGTGACCAGTTGTGAAAAGCTTATCTCACCGTCACCACCAGTCTCATCAAGACCATCTTAATGATCACTGCTATTGTACAATATCGAATCAGTTGGTTTAGTACTCTTATTTTCTCCATATTTGACTCCATCTATCTTTCATTCATCTGCCGTTTCCTTGTAGTTGCNCCAAATTATTCGAAGTTATCATGGAACTAGTCAGTTGTTATTCTGTGTAGTGGAACAGTGGAAAAATGATAGTCATAAAACGATGAATAAGAGGTCATCTCTGACCTCATTTTTTTATACACGTTCCGGTTAGTTAGATCAAAACACGTGACACTTGTTTGCCCTTTAAGAACCACTAAAATGCACGAATGGCTCGCTGAAAGCGTGTCTCAGGACCACATAGCCAAAGTCAAGGGAACCTATATTCGTTCAGAAGATGTCACTATGTATCACAAACATCGGTTATAGAAGGAATATTTCACCGTGTGTTAGTAATGTGGTTGCTATCCAGCGCGATTGTTTAAGCATATTCGGCACAACAACAATCCTACATTTTCCGCCCTTTCGGAACAGGCACCACACATAACTTGTGCCAGCAAAGAGACGAAAACTGTCGTAGACCATCGTGGACACCATGCACACAATCTAAGGCTTACCTCCTAAAGGAGTTTCGTTATTCGTCCCGGGTTGTTTTGCATCATCTCTAGGGTTTAAAACCCCTCTGCAATACCCTCACCTCTAAACTGTGCCAGTCGGGTCATGTTATTAGATTTTTCTTTCACAGAAGTACAAAACCTGTTGTTTTATGTGAACAGACTCGAGAAACTGGTCGTTTAACATAACCTTTTTCTTAAACTCATGATTACCTACATGCTCTCACTCTGTTTATACCTCTCCCTGTATTTGTTTTAACTGTATGCTCCTGCTTTGTGAAGAACACAAGTTATTGCACTGGATTGGGGTGAATGTAATTGTGTCAACACGGTTCAGTTTAAACACGAGTATCAACAACCGCGATCTGACAAAAATGCTCTATTCTTACCAAGCGTCCATCTGCCCCAACCCTGAGTGGCCGTGATTTTCTTCAAGCGCAAACTCCTATTGTTCATGCTCGTACTTCGGTTTGTAAGCTCTTAATTTTAAACTTCTCCATGTAGATTTTTTTCACCTAGGATTTTCATTCAAGTGCCTCAGCTTTTCACCGACAGAAAGTGAACAATATGACTCGTGGAAATGTAAACAGGTGATAGTAAATGAATCAAAAATTGTTTGTATACAAACAAATAGATTGATGACACATCATCGGAGTAGACCAAACTGATAGTGATCTAATCGGGAAACATTGTATCTGCGTGGGGGGATACAATCAGGCTACAATCTGCTGTGAAAAGAACCGATTTCAGACGAAGAAAGCCATTCCGCAGAAGAACTCATTGACCAGGTTGTATCAATCAATACTTGTCTTCAGTTTAGTTATCGGTCCCGTACTTCTGTGTGTAGAAAAAAACTGAGAGGTTCCGGTTAAATCAATTCAATGAGTACTGCCATAGAATCCAAAAGGATAACTAATCTGCCCGAAGTTCTTCCGGTACAATCCCGGCTACATAGCTCACATATGCAATTCCCGTACTCAATCGAGACGCTTTTAATCAGTTTTTAAGTGCTATCAAAAAGCACCAAATACTTGACTGTAATCTTTCACCCCAAATCACTGCATCGAGAATATTATCTGAATTGGCGATGAAAAGCGCTTGCAATTGATTTGTCAAAATCGGCGAAAAATAAGTTTTATAACCTGGTATACAGAAAAAACAATCAACAGCAATGTTTACTGGGCTATACATTGTATATATATATGTATGTATATATATATATATTGTAGTCCCATACGGTAGCTTATTACAACTTGATCTTTTACAGGTTCATTTCTTGCCAGTGATTGCACCATTTCTTTTAGACAAAATTATTACTAGTTTTAACCCATGCCCCCAGCGCTTTGATCGTATCTATACCCACACTACTGGATCCTGCAGCTTAAACTATATTATTGCGAGTAACTCTGACGCGCTTTCCGACAAAATTTTACCCCCTATAAACAATAGTGATGAATTTTTGTTCGTTGTGAGATCTAAGGTTTACTCACATTTTCCAAACAACCTTTTTACTTGTCACAGAGACTTTCCGTCAACATAACTTTCCCCTGGGATGATATTTCTCTATCAATGAAGCTACTGAATGTTTCCTCTTTACAGCTCCGGAGGGCTTTCAGTGTCCTCTCCGACTGGATTTCATCATACCTGGTGATCGATATGCGTTATCTTGTGATCACACTGTTTCTACAACACGGTGCGATATTGTTGTGATCCTAGCCTACCGGATGCCGCAAACCATGGGATGACATGCTGAAGTTTCCGGACAATTGTGATCAGTCAATGTTCCCAGATGATGCCAGCAAAGTGCCTACAATTTACAGCTTCTAGATTGCGAACCATAGGCCGATTGTACTGATCGATCAGAAGCTCCGCGACCCAGATGGAAGCTGTACAACGTCAGGAATACGAGTACGCAATCCGTTAGGACTTAGATGACTTCCTTGATGAACTTCTTTTGTACATATTATTTAGACCCCATAATTTCTTTCAATATATGAACTATTACTCATTTGGCCTTTTAATTGCTTCTCGGTAACGTGGGATACTGTTCTGCTAGTCCCAGTTTGATTCAGTAGTTACGTGGCGTCCGGTATTCCTAGTACGAGATTCGTAATTTGTGATCAGTGCATACTTCAATCACAACACATATTTACCCCATTTATGAAACAATTGCATCGTGAGAAGGGACGTGCATGTAAATAGAATGAGATGACCCCGGAGATAAACCATGATGTTCGTCTATCAGAAGCGAACAAAGCAGTCTGCGTTCCTACCATGCTGCCTAATTATTTAGAACTCATGATTGCAACTGTGTTTGAACTGGATTCAAAGTACTTCGCTGAAATAAAACAAAATCCCCAAATCATCCACAGATATTTTGCTACTGAATACCGCATTCTTTCATCCCTCATCTGACTCATCCCTCAAACGCACGATCCCGAGTTTTTCATGTTTCATTTGAACGGAGTTCATCGGCCGAAATATGCTAACATTTACGTCCTTTTTAAGACATCGCATATAGCCAGTTCATATATAGCTTTGTTTGTTTACTTGATGCAAAATCGTTGTCATGCACTTCTAACCGGTTCCCGGAACTCCGAATAGTTCCCCGAGTGTTGACCCTGGCTAAGGATTATACGAACTTTCAAAGACAAAACACAGACACCAATTTCAAAACATCACAGGTCAACAGCTCCAATATATATTTCCGTTGACAGTTGGTAAAGCGTTTTGCTCGACAACGATTTGGACCATTTTGCACCTGCTCAGATAATAAGCATCAGTTTGCACACATGAAACAAACCGATCGACACTGAATGCTGTCCTTCCGTGTTAGTTCATTTGTATTTTTAAGCATTCGACTGGCATATCAAAATGTGTAAACTGTACGTTTTTCGATTACTCCTCAGTTTTTAACTTCGTTACTCGTTCCGTTCTATTTGATAAATTGCAATCTTTCGGTGACCCTCTTCACTTTTTGAATGATTTCTAGAATCATATTGACTGCATTGGCCTTATAAATTTGGACAACGATTACAATGAAGCCAGTTTGTAGATTAAAGTCATATTTTCCAATTGTGAAATTTCAATAGCCTCGACTGGAATCTGCCTTCAGGACAACTTTCCGTTCCACTTGTGAAAAGCGCGTTACTATCTGCATTGTTCTAGCACCTCAACTGTGCAAAAGCGGATTTGCCTTTCATTCGTAGGTTCGAGCGCAATTGGCACGATTCAGCATTTCACAGNTTTAAACATACGACCATAATGTCATCAGGACAAATCAATACACAAGATGCACTACAAGGTGCTGTCTTATCACATCGATCGCGTTACAGCTAATGTTAGTAAATTACGGGTCCCCCCCCGCCGCACGCCTCCGTTCACCCGGTCAAGTAGGCTGATGACATCGCCGTTTCTAGTTCTATTGATAATCAGTCCGAATTTGAAACTTGCAACACGTGCTTATATCGTGTTGTTATCTACTCCAATTCATTGGTTGTTAATCTCAGCCTTGTTAAATTTCCCAAATGTTTCTTCATCCTGAATTCTTACCCGTCTCCGACTGAAAACTGGGGTCTAACCGAATCAGCAGGATAAGATAGATTTAGTAATCTTCGTAGTCTTCTACGCACTCTGCGTGCTGCCCACATACTCAATAGTCTTTCCTTCCGAAGAACCGGACGATTACGTCATTTTTGCACTAAACAGTCCATCAATGGAAAGATCTATCGTTCTGTGATATATTTTTCCTCATACGTGTGTTTGCAGCTCGCTTGTGATTTTCTCCAGTCTGCTGGAGACTGATTTTTAATTTGTTTCGATGTGTGTGCATTTGAAGTCCTCGACCATTTTTTTCCCCGGAATTCTCGTGACCGACAATAACTAGCTGTGGCGGATCTGTTCATGTCTGTTTGTAGTTTACAAACAAAATCTTTGTTTGATGCTATCCTCTGAACAAAATTTCGATCTATAGGCATGTAAACCCCATCCATTCCATATCCCTGTACTGTGCACATAGTGAATCATAACATACAGCACTGAGATTCTAACTGACGGAAGAAAAATTCGTTCTGACATGAATAGCAATGCATTCAGCGGTGAACAGACGCCGGTTTTGTCTCACCGTTTTGACTAGTTTTGCAATTGTATCGGTTGTTCTAACTAAAATCTTGTGTATGGCTTGCAGAGATTAAATGCAAATACAGTGGTAAGTTTCCGTGCATCCTATGCCGTCATCGTCGCCGTGTGTATCTGTTTTCCGGAAGGTTGATGGTATTTGTGATGCTAAAGTCACTGTACCGATTGTGATCTCTGTGGGTTTTCCCGTTTCGCTTGTACTCAATACACGGACCAAAACGACAAATTTGTTAGGGCTTAGCTGTGCACTGGCAACACACATTTACTCGCACCAGTGTTTTGTTCCATTGCAAATGCAACGTAATCAAACAAAGTTCCCAGTCACGTGGAGTCATTATTGTGATCTCCCCACTCGCTGCGTGACCGTTTTCGTAATCGTATGAGTGTAATGAAGGGTTTTATTTGATTAGATGATGAATTTTTCGTGTAAATGAGACGTGAGCTGAAAACCTGAGAAGGACTGGACAGCTGTATCAACATGGTTGGGTCTTATCAGCAGTATGCGAATCCATCGACCAAACTTGGAATCGAATCTGAGACCACGGCCTATGTAGAACGCAAGCCACTCACCGGGCAGCTGATCTGACAGTTTCTCATTTGGAATAGACACGTTATAGCACAACCCATCTTTGCGAGCTTGTTGCACGGAACGGACCTCGCACACCTCAGCACTAGCCTTCAGCGTCATGACTCGATTGGAAACTTTCATAAACCTGACTATTTGTCATATGAGAGAAATGGAGGATTTGTTGATGAATTCCTCTTATGAGTCGTGAGCTGGAAAGCTGGGAAGCACTGGACAGCTGTTTTGACCTGGCTGAGTCTGGTAATCACCAATCTGCGTGGCTAATTGTGCACCCATCCCGACTGACCGATTCCGGATCTCCCCCACTGAATATACATATATTGATCACACTAATCAAATACGGTTCATTTGGTACCCATTAAGTGACCGACAAAATTGAATTCATAGCACACACACATACACACACACACAAGTACTTTTGTTTACTGACCTTAATCGATGCTACCAACTGCCGGGTTCGGTTGTTATTTCCAAATGAAACGCTTTTGTTCACGTTGAACCGAACAAGAAAAAAAGGCGAACAACTGAACCCCGGATCTTGCCGAGTGTCCTTTTATTTATTGCATTCCAATGGTGCTTGTCTGTCGCTACGTTTCTCTCTCGCGCTTGTTTCTTCTCTCTCTCTATCTCTGCGTGTGTGTGTGCTTGCATTTTCCGTCAATTCCCCGATGTGTGTCTAGCGGCGGTAGATTTTATTTTGCTTATTCAATATAAACAAAAAAAAAGTATGTTATTTGGAACAATTAAATGATCAGCAAACACTTGCCGGTTGTGATCTTACCGCAGGAGGGTTTTTTTGATGGACGGGGGAGTCCAGTACGGATTGGGTGAATAAAGTGAACGAATAATCGTTATGATAATGCATTCGAACTCGACTCCGTAGAACGCACAATTCGAAAGTAACTCAATGAAACGATTCCGATTGAAACGGGACTGGGAACAAAGCGAAACAAAAAAAATCGTATCTATTGTTACATGGGTAAAACAGATTAATTGTGAAACAGCCTCGAATCTGGCAGGCAAGATAACTAGCAAAGTGTGGTGGTTCACTCAGAATTGCTTGCGATTAAAAAATATACACAGTGGACGCGAGAACATGTTGTCTACATTAGTTAGAGGGATTAAAGGGGTTGTTAAGTGATAAGAATAGGCTAGATCACTGACTGCATGCGGTGCACCTTTCGTCGACAGAAACGGCTCGGTTGGCTGATCGGGAACAAGGCGTTACAACTCCAGATGATTATAACCATTCCATCATTCGTGGAAGGCTTGGCAATGATACAGTTCACCAAGGTACTAAATCCTGGGTTTACATCCCATACGCAACAAAAATTTGAAAAAAATTCTAACAATTGATTGGTTAGACCGTTATTATCCTGGTTTAAATTGTGCTGTAAACGCTTGGGAGATCCTGAGCATGAGACAATAACTAGTGGGCTATATTAGACGTAATTTTCTTTTAGGTTGGTTGAGATGCAGAATACCGAAACTTCATATTATCACGACTGACCATAAAGAGTGTTGTATTCTTTCTTCATAAAAGGTTTTATCTCTGATTAAAAACAGATGACCCCCATAGCGTAATGCCACCATTGCTATAAACGATTCGCATTACACTCACCAGTTTCGGTTCAGTTTGTTCAAACCATCAACCATGCACTTTCGTGCGCCGGTTTTGGTTGCTGTCTTTTTGGTGCCCCATTTGAATAAAAAGAAAACAGAATGAAGATTCAAGATTCCCCAAAAGAAGGTGAGCGAGATTCAAACAAAAGTTGAATTCGAAAACCTGTTTGATCAATTTGAAGATTAGAATGTTGAAAGAAATTTCCAGTGGAAGATGAAGAATTCATATAAAGTGATGTTAGGGGAATAATGAGTGGATGCATGAGCGCCACTGTTTGCTACGCCCAGCCATATCACACAGTGTCTCTAATCCTCGATGACCGTCATCTCGGAGTCCCCAGCCAGGGAGCCTAACGGGGCCTATGTGACCTGGTTTCCCGGTTAGGGTTCTCACATCCTCATGCCAAGTCTTAGTTTGACCACCCTTGGATTTCTTCCAACCACTACCTGCCTCGGCACACATCGCTCACCGTGGCAACCTATTTGGTGACATGCGTAACACATGCCCCAACCAATGTAATCTATGGAGGTCAATCACTTGCTCTAGTAGACGACCTCGACTACCTAAAACTCTACGCTTAACCTCATTATTGCTCGTCCGGTTACCCCACTAGACGTGTGCAATGCGATGTAGACAGTGGTGTTCGAACACCGTAGTGGTCAAGTCTCTGCACCGTATAGCAGAACTGGCCAAATTACTGTAGCATATACTCCACCCTTCACAGACAGCCGGATGCCGCGACGGTGCCACAAATATCTCAAGTTGGCAAATACCGACCGCATATCGAACATGGCTATGCTGACACTTAAACTACCCAGAAAAGCTTGCAACTCACCTGGATCTTCACTTGGTAGCACAATGTCTTCCGCATACTCCAAATACGGATTAACTAAGGTGTTGTCAAGTTCATTGGCACATCCTCGCCCCCCCCCCCACACACCCCTTTNCAGTGTTCCGCTGCTTTTTCCAATCGAGACCGAGAATAAAGTGGCAGATGAATAGTCATCTACGGGATTGCTGTTGCGAGGCTCCAGGCTCGGTTATCAGTTAGTACATCCTGATTCGTATCAAACTGTTGTACTTTTCTCCCTCTTCCATTCTCGTGCAGTTTTCATACCGTCCACTTTTCGAATCAGTAAGAGCACCCTAATAAGTTAGATTGACCAACCGACCGACTGACTGAACATGTTAGCCTCCTGATTCTGGAATTGAATCCTATGGAGTAGAACCGTGAATCAGAGTGCAGATGCGCGGATTTGATTTGTCTCCTAGATGTCACAGAGGGTGAATCAAAACAATATTTTCTAACCGAATAGCATTACACAATGTTGATTAGGCTGTTTTAGATTTACTATAAATTTGACTGTTGCAACACTGATTACGCGGACAAATTAGCATATGTGATGGTTAAACTATATTCACACAATTTGATAGACACGATCGGATTTGTACATTTTGTCAGGTAATCAGGTTTTAGTCCCTTGCAAGTTAACAGAAGTCGTCCAATTCATTGACCAACTTGGTCCGGTTGGAAGTGGGTGACCGTTGAAAATTCAGCTATCCCGAATGCCAAATTTTGACTAAGTACAACGGGCTCTACTGCTCATTCCGTATAATAAACACCACGAATGTGACGTCATTGAAATTTGATCTGTGGCGCACTGGAAACATGTCATGGATTAGTTCGCCGAATTCAATGTGAAACGGTTCACACTCCCGTCTGACTTGCGGAACAACAATGCCTCCCATGTTGCCGTCTACTGGTAGACCGCATACACCCTGATCACGATTCCACACGACAGTTTCCAGTTTCGCTCTCGTAAGAGAGCAGACAAGTTCACGTGACCAACACGGAACAAAAAGAAATAAAGGAGTGACAGTGTGCGTGCGTGCGTGTGACAGAACGAGTAAGATTTTACTAAGTACAAACACTTTGCCACTTTCGAAACATCATAGCAATTTAAAACCGGAAACGGGTGTGGCGTTTAAACCAGCAATTCATTCTTTACACAATAACTGTGTCTGTAAAAGGAACACAACTGCGATCCGTAATATTAGAAGACCGTGCGGCTGTCGACTGTGTATGAACTGGAAGCAAGGATCAAAAAATGACTATGCAACATTTCAGTCCCAATTTTATTTATAAATTGCTATCGTTCTGGAGGATTTATGGATAGTTGAATGAAATAACACACACAGAAGACCACAATGAATCAAAAAGCGCAAAATGGTTTCCCATACTCCATTACCAGCAGAGCGGATCCGCTTTTGCTCTCAACCCGTATCGATCGCAGACTTTTGCGATTCCACTAACCACGTGGGCTGACAAACTCTATCGATTTATCCATTAAATACATTCAAACATGAACGGAGGCGTTGTGAGAAGACATAACCCAGAACCAGAATCCGAATTTTATTGCATTCAGGTCGTGTGTGTGTGTGTGTGTTGGGGGAGTATGTGTGGGGTGGGCGAGTTCAGATTTCCGGGAATGTTGCTCGTTTGATTTCGTTCAACAACAAAATCTCTTCTATCCGTTCTCAAACTTGGAAAATGACTTTTAATAACAGTTGATAGATATTGTTTTATGCACAACGATTGCTTAGATATTTTGCAAAACTGACAGTATCTTTTGCATTGTCTTATGGTAATCACTTTGGTTCACCTCGAAAATTGAAAAATTAGGGATTTAGAATACCATAATCAATCGATATTGATACTGCCAAGTGTAACACAACTATCACTCGCTCTCTCATTCCATCTCTTAACGTGTTTGGGAGAAATGGTCTAATTATCACAGCTCTACCACACATTTGTATTGTCAGACTAATCTCTGACTGTCTCTGACTGTCATGTTTTGTTTAAAATGATATCCTATCGGGTTAATGTGTGGTGGTGGTGGTGGTGGTGGTGGTTGTCCGGCTGAAATCTACGCCTAACGTAATAAGGCTTTCTGTGTGAGTCGCCTCTCCGAATCCCGAAGCGCTCAGGGTGCCGGTTTCCATGTCGAAACAACAGATCCTCGTGACTATGGGTCTTACGCCTTGTGTTGTCCATTCTACTCAAACAAACAGTTCAATGCAAAACGTGATCTAACCGCACAAACTTAATCAGTCCTTTCGGAGACGGCTCGTATGTTTCTTGTATTTATCAGACGCAGATACGGAATTGTACACAACTCCTGGTGTGTATGTAATTGTTGGAAAACGCAGAACGTATGGACCATCACAATTGCAATAGGTAAAGGGACACAGGTGCAAACGCCTGTAGATAGGCGAGCGCTAGAGAGCAGCATGCTTCAATGTTACATGGAGCCAGAGAGCGGAGCAGTAAAAACAGGCAAATCCTCTTTGAAATTGGACAGAAATTCAAGGAACTCAAACCAATAGATCTTATCCTGAAGCAAGTCTGCGTGATAATCAATCAATCAATCAATCAACCAGTGCCTCAAGCAAAGGTGTTTCAACCAAATATTTGTCAAAACGATTCCCTATGAATCTTGATCACATGATTAAAAAAATGGCACTTACGCGATTTGATCCCTCGATCGAATCAGATACGCAAGAGGAACCCACATTTTCCAAGTAACACTTATAGTCAATCGACGAGGATGAACAATTGTACAATTAGACTTTTCATTAGGGCTGTGTTTTGTATCGCGGCGTGATAAGCCATACATTTACATCTGATGCGTTTGGGGTACCTTCCAGGGATATTCGAATGGGTTATGTTTACCATAAATAGTCATTTTGGGGCATTCCTTCAGGTACCTAAACAATTAAAAATTAACTTATCAATCTATAATGTAAGATTGAAGCTGAAAACGATCGATTTACCATCACTGATATAGCCATGCCAAATGAATGGATGACAAGATACGTCCATGGTTGGTCAGGTGAGGAAGGTCTCCAGGCAGCTGTTTGACATCAAAGTCGTCTGAAAGCGGTAGTGCGCAAGCAGCAGAGCGTGGGTTGCATGAATTTTTGCGGAACACGTTTTCTATAGTCGGTTCAAATGAATCTGTAACCGGGTTCATCACTGTATGTGCGCGTTCATCTTTATCGGTCGACTAATCTGTGCGCCTGAATCATCGATCGAAACTACGATAAATCATCGACTATTTTTTATGGTTTGGAGGTTAAATATTTGTTTCACTGCATGCAATATGCTAAAATATGCGGAAGTTTAGGCAAATATGAAAAACTGTAATGTGATTGTACTCCGGGCTCTAGCACAGTGCAGTAGAGTGAGCAGATATACGCGATAGGATGTCCCTCGATTCATGTCCTCGCAGCGGGGATTGATACGAGGCTTTGCGGGCGACGAACGACAGCGGGGAACGGCATAGGGATGCGGGACCAGGGTTGGTGCGGGAACACTGGAAGACAGATCTTCCGTGGGTCGCGGTTAAAAAGTAAACCTGCAAGGCGGCGTAAACAAAACGCCATCAACCAAAAAGGTCCAGTGAGATACAACTACTCACGACAAAATATTACTAGCGCGATTGTCAAGCGTTACAGGACTAGCAACCAAGGTAATCAGAAACTCCTTTCTCTGTACATATGCTTAGCGCAACCGAATACCTTTCAAACAGTTGAGTGCGGCGTTTGGATCTGCAGAAACCGAACGGAATGATTGAGTCTGCGGGTCAGTTGGATTGTATCAGCCTCTTTTGAGGTTTAGTGTGAAGGACGCGGGGCGGCCAGTACACTTTAACATCTCTCGTGCACCAGCAACTGTCGTATCCACCTAGAGCATTATGGTTAGATTGGATTGGATTCTATCCTAATAATAGCCGTTGTCTACGGTTTTGTATGACGTAGGCTCTCCTATCAGATCTACAAGGATACACTAGCCGTGGGTTCGAATAATAATTGTATAATAATAATAGTAATAATAATTGAATAATAATTGTATATAGCCCGCACCATATATAAATAACTGATATTTTTAGATATTTTGGTCATCTAAAGGGCATCAGGGACTGAGGAGGCAAGAGTCCACGGTTAAGAAGCGCATTAGGTTCGAAGCCTAGATTTCAAAAATTACCATCCACGCAATTAAAAAAAGATATTGGATGAGGACCATGTTTGAAAAAACTCAAGCATGATGCAGTACTGATATACTCAAAAAGAAATATAAAAAATAGATATCTATATAGGATATTAGCTCGCAACGGCTACACCAGTAAAACAAAATCCGGTCAAACGGAGCAATCAAACAATGGACGGAGTGTCGGGAATAAGAACAACTGTGCTGTACATCAAGGATGTCTCGGAAACAGAAGCGATACTATTCAAATCATACGGAAACGACCACCTCCTAACTTCTATCCTCCTATCTCCTCCTATCTTCAAAACCAAAGAAGGAAACAATGAAGAAAGACTAGGTTAATGTTATCTACAAAATACACTTCAACGACTGCCCCAAACCCTGTATCGGATCACCTCGAAGAAAAATATCCGTGAACATCCATTAGAAATCAGGAGGCGCGAATCACCAACACCGATTTCCCTTCGTGAAAATCAAGAATGACATCCATTAGACTTCGAATCAATGAGAATCATCGACTAAACCCAATCAAAACACGTTAGAGATATGATCGAGTCATGACGTNGTTCTTCAATCAACTCAGGAAAACAGACATATTGCACTGGATCACGTGCACTCGCCAGTGCAAATTTGGGTCACGTCCTGTCTCAAGAATTGACATAAAAACCGCAATCCAGGCAAACGAACAACCCCGTTCCCTCTCGTGCCATCATATTTGGACGGTGAGCCACATTAAAACCAAAAGAGCTGAAGAGTAAAATATATACAAACCATCGGGTAGAAGCAGAAC